>DWAV01000561.1:0-18477 GCA_018231305.1 Noctuana lactifera
CTGAATGCCTAGAAGGTCTGTTACATTTGAATTTTCAGTTGATGAAGGAAAATTGAACCATCATACGCGGATACGAAGGAATTTTTTTAACATCGTGTGTAGGTACTTTGTAATTTCAACAGTACTTCTTGTGCTTTACCTATACCTATTAAGTTTAAAACCTTATAAAGTAGTAATATTTATGACCTTATGACGTAGTTATTTAATACCTCTATTCTGTAACTACATATATTTGAAATAGAAAATTGATAAGGATAAATTGCAATTGAAATAAACAATCAGAGCGTATATCAGCTAAAAATTATTGAAATTAAATGTACAACATCCAAGTTTCGAATTTAACATTCCGAAGTGAATCCACTTGTAAATACAATTCAGCGAAACGCTTTGGCGACAAAAACAGGACACAACAAGAGCTTTAGTTAATGCGCATCATATTTCACTTGGCAGGGCGGGATTTCAGAGTCCCCAAGCGTAAAGCGTCTAATGCACGATCCGACCAACATAATGCAATACAAATGTACTTTAGCTAAAGCGTCTGACGTTCAATGAATTTTCCGACACATTGCAACGTCCATATAATTTAAGTCTATAAATAACATAGATCACATGCGGAGGCATATCTTATTTGGTTGATGTATATGAAACTTAATAATACTACATTTTCCACTCTTCCCTCCAGTGTATTAAACGAATGATGTTAATGAAGCTATTTAATGGAACACAGTATGTTACTTTTATGTAACTCTCGGCGAATTCTTAGGAAACAATTCCGTGTCGCGTACAAAGCCACTTGTACTCGTGTGACTTTATGACCGTAACGACGTTGTAATTTCATGTATTATGTGAGTACCTACAGAGAAAATAACGTTATTTCGTATATTGCATAATGCCAGTTTTGTTAAAGATAGGAAATGCAATTAGGATTGATAAATATGCAATATCGTAAACCGTAGATAGTTTAATTATCAGAGAAACTTACAGGTAGTTTTGTAAATTGAAAATTTAAATTAATTTTATCTGTGTACAAGTTTCTCTTTATTTTATAAAATCACTTCAAAATTAACATTATTAAAATACAATTTCAACATAACTGTTAAACACAGATTGACCTTAATCAAGTTGAAAAGTTTCCTTAGTTTCGAGTTCACTTAATGCGGAAGGCAAGAAGCATGCGGAATTAAGTTGTAAGTATATTAAAGTAGATATTATAATATAAAACTTTTGCAAGCATTCATATTTTTGCATGGAATCAAAGTTTAAATCCTCTTATAACAAGAACGGCATCAAATTGACTACTTAGACGGTGTAAAGAGTTTGTCTACAATGTTTCATTCCGTACGAACACTGATTTATTTTATACTATGGGATTGTAAACATTTACAGTTTTTATTGCATTGCACATTATAGCTGGTGGACTACAACAAAGACTTAATTCGGCATTCGACGTTAAGAAAGGCAACTACAAATGTTTCAGTACATTGTTAAGTTTTAGTACGCTAACATGATCATTTTTCTCTCTTTCAAAAGAAAAACTAAAATTTACTATTTGACTCATGTTTAATTTAACAACAATGAATTAGCGACAATAATATTATAAGAAGAAAAAAAAGTCGATGAACTGTGTTAGGTGGAATATATTACTTGAATTGTCAATACATTTCATAAAGAACGTGTTAATTAATAAAACTGTTTCATATTCAGAGAAAGCCTGAAACAAAAAAAAAATATTATGAAAACAAAAAACCATACTGCTTTAAAATAAATAACCAACAAAATGCAAATGAAAATCCTAATAGTAGGTATCAACAGCAATATTATACCTACAACTGTTAACAGTGCTATGTAATTTCGTTTCGTTAAAGAAAGCACAAAGAATGTTTAAATTTTTTCAGTATAAATCAAGGCAATACAAGACAACTTTATGAAATGCTTTTAGGAACAACTTTAATTACAACCAAAAACACGCGGTATATCATAATGAATGTAACGAACAACTAAGTAAAGTTGCCAGGGTCATGTTACTTAGCTGTTAATGGCAACAAACTTTAGACTTTTCAACTAAGCCGCTTATTAAGTGTATTATTTTCATTCGTACTTTTGAATCTTTTGAAATGGTGAGCTGTTAAACCGGTGATAGTTTGCAATTAGCCGTGTAAATTAAGGAATTTTTAATAGCCCGCTTTAAAGAGCTAGACTAGCTTTGTAGAAATTCCACGAATTGTGTCAAAGTGGACAATAACATCCACTTGTGGGCGCTGTGTCTATCTATGTATAATAGAACCTTGATAAACGGAAGGTGATGGTGGAACATTCAAGTTCTAGCACATTTTTTATGTGAGGCTTCTCAACTGGGGCGGAACTACTAGGAAATTAATTATAAACGCGGGTCATAATAATAAACAATGTGTGTTGCAAGATATCATCCATGTCAATAACAAGGATTTGTCGAATTTAAATACCATTAAATTAATATTCACTAGGTATATGAAGTATTGTCACAGTTCTAAAAACTTCGAATATAATGAACTGAACTTCGAACACACAATAGGTACATGTTTCCGTATTACTTTGTTACTATAATTATAATAAATTTATCAAAAAAATTTCGGATTAGGTACTGGTTTACCGACACTTGCCTAATAGAAGCCTCATTATTTTCAGGGCACGTACAATCGAGTTGGAACTGACCCAAAAAGGTACTATATCATTCATCTCAATTTTATCACCATCACTTTATAATTTACAATACAATTATATTACTCATAGATACAATATAAAGCATTTACTTTATCTCTACTATCTCTCCCTGAATTACCAAAGCAGAAAATTTAAACAGAAAGTAAATATTGCATTAAATATTTAGCTTATGGCGCATTAAGGAAAATTTAATTTTATTCGCACACAGGGTTTTTTGCAGATTCGTATTTATTTTATGAATTTCATCAATCTGTTGAAGCCGATTTATCTCTTTAGTAATATAAAATCCAAATTTAGTGTCCCTATAGAAATATAGCGCACTAAAACGGTAAAAAAAAATTTTATATACACCTACCGAGAAAAATAATATCGATATATATAAATTCGTTAAATATTTAAAGCAGTACGTTTCACATTTTTTTCTCCGATTCGCAAATAATTCTTTGTAAGGACGACCGCTCCGGGCGACTGCCGGTGGATTGAAAAACCGCGAAGGTTATCAAATTCGGACCACTGAATACAGGGTTTTGTATCAGCCTAAAGTCCTGAGGCTATGTACAGATGAACGATCCAAATCTCGGTTGAATCGTCATTTGATCTACTATCCGCCAACTGAACGTTAGCATCATACCTACTCTTACTTCACAGAGATAATAAAGAAAAGGTCGTTCGTACTGGGTATAAAAAATATTTGCGCTTCACACTACGAGTTTCTATTAAACTTTCCCTTATGTAATATCGACTAGCTTATCCCCGCGACTTCGTCCGCATTGTTTTAGAATCGGGCTGTATTTATTTCTTTATTCTCTAGTCTAAAATTTAACGTTCGAAAATTCGGGTACGCCCCTAGTACGCGATCTTGTCTATTTATGTGAGATAAAAATAATATTCAAATAACCATAAATAATATAAGAATACGTAACTGGATTAAAAATAAAAGTGGAGGCGAAGATATTTAGAGTGTTGCAAAACTGAAAAACGCAGCACTATTTGTCACGGCGACTTTGCGTCACAGACAATAACTTCGCATTGAAAAATCCCGCACTGCCTCTTTGTCACATTTTGCAAAGAAAAAGTAAGAGTATTTCTTTTATTCATTTTGTCCATTGCTCTTTACTTATATTAAAAAAACTTACTTAGTTTATTAATGTTTCAAAAGATTCATATTTTATAAATGATAATATAATATTAATGTTCTTTTAAGATTGAGTACCTCGTACAACAGAATAAAATATTAGACGAAAACTTGACGAGAGTTTATAAATAATTGTGTAGATAAGTGGTATATTGAGAAACAAATATAAACAAATTTTTGAAATCTTTGAAAGGCTTACCTTTAGCTATTAAGTAGTAAGGTACCTAATCGAATAGTGGTTAAAAATCTGATTTCAAAAAGTTATATTAAGTGCTAATAAACATAAATTTACAATAGGGACTGGATCATAAGAATTTAGGAATCCCAATCATAGGCTTAGAACTTTGAAACCGACATGCTAAATTTTTTCTAAATTATTATTAACAATAGGTACAGAGAGGCTTTATTTACAACACCTCTTGTTTCTTTGTCCGTCTATAATATAAAACTTATGTTCTCTTGAACATTTACTGAAGAAAAGAAAAACTATAGAAATAATCTTATGAAATGGGCTCGAACACGCAAGAAAGATATTGGAAGCCATCCACGAAATATGAACTCGGCCGCCGTATTTGTTAGAGATTCTTCTCAGCATTTATTCTTAAGCAAAAACTTTTTATACCTACGTTTACAAAGTTACGATAAACTTTGTTGAAACAATTGGTGGCGTTGAATCTTTTGCCCAGATCTACATAAGGCAACTTCGCCGTCTTATAAGACTTTCGGATTTATTTACGGCAGAAGATAACAATAAGCAATTATTACCTATAATATACATACCAAGTTGACTATAAAATATTTCAAAATGTTTGGTGTTATTAATAGCAATGCTATATTGCTATTTGTCTTATGTTTTTTACTATCCAATATGAATAATAGATATATTTTTACTAACAAAGACTCAATGTATTCTAGACATAATAAACATATATATCCTTCTTTATAGTATGCTCTACTAGAAAAAAAAAAACAAATTTAAAAAATATATATTTTCTAAAAGATACTTTCTACTTTCAAAGTTCGCTGTTAAGATTACGTAAGACATTTAACGAGGTGAAACAAAGTTTTATACAGAACGAGGAGTGTCTCATGTAGAATGTAATCCCATAGTGTAAAATTAATTTTAATTATATTGTTAACTAGAAAACGGGCGTATTTTAAGCCTAGTGTATAAATTTTTCGCGGTCCCCTCGTTGGGAGCCACGCAAGAATTTATATTCCGCAGTGCGACTCATAAATTTGAGTGAACGTCCCGCGCCGCGCTAGTTGTTCTACGTTCGCGCACATCGCTATTTATAATGTACAGTTTAAGATTTCACAACTAATAAATAAATGGAGTGCCTTTTCACACGCTAAATAGTACTATGAACAGTTATAGTAGGTAGGTACCTAAGTATATGTATAATTATACATTTTCGTAATATATCTTCAGCTGTGAGACTTTAAATAGTCAGTAGTATTGTCAGATATGAGATGCGTGTTGCATCCTTTCTATACAGAGTATCTACGCTCTATCAAGAGCACATGTGTTATAATTTTAAGGAAATACCTATATAGAATTGTATCATTTGTTTGATTCGATTTATTTACCTATAGGTACGCTTATATTTGATTGAAGCCATCGTTTTTTAAGTAGTAGATAGGTGTATACCTATGCGCGGGAAATTATTTTGGGTTCTATGTCAAAATAAATTATAGAAGTACGAACTTCGAATACATTTATTGACTGAATATTTTCCTAAAATTATTGGTATAAAAACTTTCCAAAGGCCTAAAATTTGTTCCCCAAAATATATCTACATAAACCTCAGATTCATCGTTCGCTAACGGCTGTTTTCTGTTTCTACGTGACTGAAAACACTAGGCAATTTATAAGCTATTAAATTTAAATAAAAAAAATCTAAATAAATATTGACTTACCTACTTGATAGTAAGTCCTTTGTTCAAATTAAAAAGCTAAATTAAGAATCCAGTTAACATAAATCATTCCCATCATATTTTATTTCATTGCGTTTAAAGTTCATTGAAATAAACCGGAACCATTTTTTATATTTAAACCCTAACACTTTATGTTTGAATGGAAACTGTTCTTTCACATGCGATGTCGCCGTTGTTAACACGAACTACTTAAATCTCAATGGGTGTTACACTAAATTTATGCCTGACATGGCGAATCACCGCTTACCTACGCGCAAAATATAAGTGGCAAGTATTTTATTTTGTGAATATTACAGACTTCGTGAGTCGAATAATTTTGTAAATATTGCATTTTTAGAATGTCGACTGTAATCTAATAAATTAACACTGATAATACAAATCAGCAAAAGATATTATGTATAAAAAAGGAACAGCAATACCTAAAAATATATTATTACAAAATAATTTTATAATGCCATTTAATACTACCTCTTTTGGAAAAGTAAGTAGGAATTGTACCAAATGCACTTCCGAACAAAAACTGTGTAAACATACAACCAGACTTAATAATAAAATGATGATAAACAAAAATGAATACAGACTTGCCACTAAAAACTAATAAATTTTTTAAATTTGTTACAATTTAATCTTTTATTCTTCATTCTTTAATATTTTTTTATTGCGGACTCTGTACTATTGCACATAGAATCATTGTATGCTCGCTCGTTTGCTACTTATTCAAGATAAAAACCAGTAATAGAACTTTGGGTATAGTTACCAGCTACCCTTAAAGAAGACCCAGCGCAAGTCCAAAGCGCTGGTACTATATTCTGCGAATGACATTTTAACCTTTGATGATACTCCATTACTCGGAAAGCAATGAAAAATTCTGCGCTAAAATTAATTTCGCTGATTAACAGTCGTATCAAAACAAAACCAAGAATTCTAATTAAGAAGTCTCATTAAACGTCTGTTAACCCTGTTTGAAATGAATATGCCGATGTGTTATTATTTTCATTAAATCATGAGTATATCCAAGTTTGAAATCCAATTTACTTAATCAGTAATACTCTATAGCTGTTCTGTATTATCACAGCTAAAGTTTCGGTAATTAAGAAAAATACAATACATATTCGTTCATAGAGAACTAGGAGAATAGCACTAGACTCAGATTATTTCTCAAATAGATTAATACGTAAAGACAACAGCTTACAAAGTAAAGCCAAGTCTTTATATCACCGTTCCGCCACGCCATGCGCCAGTAGCTTATCGTCCTCGTTAACGTGAGATGCCGCGACGTTAATGAGAAATTGACATACGCCAATAATCTTATTCCAAGAAATAGATACTGTTTTAACTGAGTATATCGATATATATAAGTCTAATGAACTTTTGAACGTTCGGAGTAGATGGTGGAAACACGAATACGAAATGACAAAATTAAAACCGTCTTCAAACTCTATAAGGGTACTACTTAATACCTAAAATCAATATTAAAAATAAGTATTAAACTACATCTCTATCTCAGCCATTAGAACAACTTGAATATTGTATGGATGGAAACTCTCGCTAGCCTAATTAAAACAGTCTAAGCAAGACCCTTTAAGCTTTTGTGCCACAATACTGCGACTCAATTCCCTGATGAACCACTATTCTAGGAACCCGGAACTGCAACATAAACCGCTTATCTATAACAAAGCAATGTTACAAGTGTATTAGGTATGCCTTCCAAATAGACGCGGATCTCTCCACGATATTTGATGCCTTCTCGCAATTTAAATCGGAAAATAAAGAAGACTTTCTGTTCCACCCAAAGATAAACCCTAGATAAAGCACCACCTTAGACACCCAATATTCCCTAAACTAAAATATTAAATATACTCTAGTTAAATATTTGAGGCAGTCGAGAAACAATACGAATTCTCCGCTATGCCACAGCCCACGGCTACAGACTGAGATAATATCATAAACTCAAGGCAGGGATGTACATTTACTTACAAAAAAGTATATTTGTTTAAAAACTTAATCCTTTGAAAAATTTAATTGGACCCTTCGAATGGTAAACCAAGATGTTAACCACTACATCACACGCGTTGTCAAAAAAAATACAAAAAAAAATAAACAAAATGACAAGCGTCAACAAATTGAGTACGTTTATATTACGATCAAAGAATAACTTTGCCTCAACGAGTAAATTGTATATATAAGTGTTACCTACTACATAGAGAAGTGTTTCAACTGACGGTCGGTATGGTTGTTTTCTTTTAACAACGACTTTTCACAGGAAACAAAGCCAATAAACTTCCACGGTAGACTAACAAACCGTTGTAACATTTTTCGTGCATAAATTACAGAACACTAAGTAGAAAGCCAACTACCAAGAAGAAACTGTCCTAATTTAAATCACTTTTTCCTTTTCGCGTTTCTTGGTCTATCGCTAGACAAATAAAAAGAGGTGCAAGTTTCTCGTCGGAAGAGAAATACTGTCTGGCTTCTAACTTGTGAACGAGGAGCATGAAATGGGAATAATTTATGACACCAGCATTTTTGTACATCAATAAGATAATTATTCTTTATTATACATGAGCGTAATAATCAGTGAAATGGAATACGAGTAGAATCGAATGGATTGCCATGGAATAGAATGGAATAAAGTGAAACCTGTAAGATATTGCTGCAACCTTTATTTTTTACTTTTGTAACGGATGGGATACCATAAAAAGGTATTCGGACATTAGGGGAATAACACTAGGTTATGTGGGCTTCTTACTAGACTAAAATCTCATCGCCAGGTCTATACTTGTATGCTAGATTCTAGTTTCTCAGATAGGTCCAAATCTAGTTTGGAGAAACAGAACTACTTTAAAAAAAGAATGCTCAGCCGGGTGACAGCAGTGTAGCAGTAATTAGGTCAAGCGCGAACTGCACAGACTGCTGCCGGCCGCGGCTGCTCTTAATGAACTTCTCTAACGAAACAAGTTTTTCAGCACTATTGTGAAGCCGAAGGGTGAAAAGCGGTTTTAATTACTATCGCCTGACTCATACGTAGATAGGTCACACCACATTTGATGAGGCGCAGTCGCCCAATATTTTTGACTGAATGAAATTCAAAAGTGAATAAAAAATATGTAAAAAAATATATACAAATATTGTGAATAACAGAAGATTTTAGCAGCTAAGCAATAAACGAATAATTTGAAAATACTATTTATGAAAACAATTGTATGAATGTAAAAACATAAATTACGGGAGCATCTGCGCGATAAAAATTATCCGCCGTTATCTGCTTAAGCGTTTCAAATCCACAATAATTTTCGTACCAATGTTTCTTATTAGACGACTTTTCTTTTAACATTTAAGTACTTAGAAAATTCCAGACATTTACCGTACAATTCCTAATTTTAATTTATTCCTAATTTATTAAATAACAAATATTACAGTACCTACAACAGAAAAATATCACCATAAAGTAATATAATTAAAAATTTAAAATGAAGAACAAAAATACCTTCAAAAATTAAGAAGTGCTGTATTAGCACTTTACTAATGTATATAATTATCTATCTAAAAAGTAATTATAGTTCCATCAATCCTTTTGCGTCTAGGGATGCCGTGTTATTCAGATTTGTTATATTTTAAGTTCCCTTGCGCTAATTCGTTATTATAGATCTTACGAGTATGTATAAAATTCTCGTGTCACGGTGTGCGTGATTGAACTCCTCCGAAACGGCTCGACTGATTCTCATAAAATTTTGTGTGCATATTTGGTAGGTCAGACAATCGGCCAACATCAATTTTTCATCCCCTAAATATTAAGGATGGTCTACCCCTTCGTTTTTTTATGTTATATGTGGTACGAAGTTCGCCGGATCAGCTAGTTAATCTTATATAATACTTAAATGGTACATATTTAATTTATCATTATATTTTATGTAAAAAAAGTCTTCGCGTCAAAATGAAAACGTCACTCAAGGTGAAGGAAATAAGGCTTTATCTTATTTCCTTGACCCTAGGAAACAGTCCGAATAAAATTGTAAATTCATAAATCTTGCAATTCCTCTACATTTGTAATACCTATAGCTGCTTTAACCTAACGCCCACGGCCAGCGGAGATGCCTGCCATATATCAAACGGTCCGCTTTTAATCTCGAAATCCCTATTTATTTACATTTATTTAAAATAATTTTCCCACTGAATTTTCCCTTGGAATTGGTAACGTTTTGAACATTCAACTTATTTATCGACTTAGGTATTTACTGTCAGTCGGTCCAGCAAGTAAAATATAGTAACTAATGGGTTCGGGTTATACCTACCACTAACTAAAACTAATTTAAAATAGAATAGAAATAACTTGATTGGGCTACTGTACTGCAACATAGAGTAATAGGTATATCTGTTAACGTAGTAAACAGTGAGAAAGTAGAGAAAACCTAAATCATGATATGAAACAAACATGAACCTAGGCCCTTGTTAATGAACTGTACTCAAAATCGAGATACGAGTATACCCTGTTGAATAGGGCGGTACATTTTGTCAGTGTATCAATGCGGGCTGTAATGGGTCAACGTATGATGTCCGATAGCTCTTTGGTATGTTTTTGGAATTATGTCCTTAAGAATCGATTTTTAATTAAGGCCCCCAAACATAACATCATAGCATAAAACGCCTAGACGACAGTCAGCTAACAATAAAATTGATCAAATGAAATTGTATCGGTGGTAACAATAGCCAAATATTGTTACTAACAGAATTATGACGTGTAATTTAGCGAAATATTCCATTCCTAATAACGTTTGTTGTAGGTATCATACCAGCCGACAGCTACTTTGTGATATCTGCCAATCTTAATTAAATACCTTTATTAGACGTATTTGGACTATTTGGTTAACCGTCTGACTAAAATGTTCTCTCTACAGATGCCCATTTCGTTGAAACCTTTGATATGTCAAGCACAGAATTAATTGAGTTCATCTAGGTCAGAATTACTTTATTCGGAGACTGGACGATCGTACAGAGACGGCATAGTGGCAAATAACTCGCATGTCGTGAGAAGATTCGTCGTAGATATACTCGTATATTATGTCGGTCAAGGTTGAGCACAAGACGAACGTGTTGCCACTATTTCACTCCGCTTAACACGTTCAATGCGATAGGTCTTTTCTATCTGGTTCTAAGTGTCAACTCTACGCTGTCGCAGTAAATGTGCAGAGTAAGCTTAGTGATTGAATAAATGAGTAGTGATAGCCACTTGGCTATCACTACTTAATTCAGCTACTTAGCTGAATTAATAAACAGTCATAATAGTAGTCCAAATTTAGCCTACTGTTAAGGAGGATCCGGGTCCAATTCCCCTATGTTATAAATTGATTATCACATTGATTCGATGAAGTAAAACATCGCTAGTAACATTACATATCTGATGATGTTCTCGAAAAGATAGGTTATTCTATTTATCTATCAGCTTGTCAGCGACACCATGAATTTATATAAAACACATTATTTTACTTTAAACATTCCTTTGGAAAAATAAACCTAATAGTAGGTATTCCTAACAATATTGTTAATAGAATGACTATTAGACAAGAGTATCCTTGCAATCTTTATACCGCGCAGAAGCTATAAAACTTCACAGAAATAAAGTGTTTCGCATAAAATATGACATTATTTAGTGCCCTCTTAAGTAAGGTGGATAGGTACTTTAGTCTTAGTTTTAACCTCATAAAAGCATTTTATAGTGGCTTTGTTTTTACAATTCTCCGTATGATGACATCAATATAATTATTATAATGATAACAAATATCCGATCGCTTACGATACACACTATCAGCGGGGCGGAGCTACTCGTATGCGCGCTTCAGAGCATACCCACACACTCAGCATCAACTGCGACCATTGCTAATCTACCAGCTGTAATCAATTTCAATATTCCAAAAAAATCCTTTTTAGAGTTAGGTAACAAGAAATATTCTACAGCTTCAGTCCCGGAAAAGCGTCAGACGCGAGATGTGGTTGGACCGGCGCCCCCATCAATCTTGAGTAATTAGCCAGCGACGCTCCCGCTCGACGGCAACACTAATGACGAAAAGGGTGTTTGCTGCTCACTACGATTAACTCAAGAAATAGACAATTTTACTACCTGGTACTTATTTTTTTTATCCATCCTTTTTTTAAACAAGATACCATGTTTAGCTTGCAAATGAATGAAGCAACATGGCGGATCATGGATCAAGCTGCCAATTAGATTAGGAAAGTTTCGAAATAATGGGCAACCCAAATCAGATGTTTTGAAAAAATTGTTATTCATTACTAAGGCCAGGTTTAACACATACCTACTGCATAAACTAGAAAATACGAGTAGTCTATGTGTAAATACATTTATATTCTTATAATTGTGTTTCTGTGCAAGCTTCAGATATAAAACTTAATTAAACTTAACACCTAACACTTCTGTTTTTGGGTTAAAAAATTCAAAATTTATATAAATTACTGAAAGAAATAATGGATAAATAATGAATTGCACAAAATTTTATCATTAATGATTTCAATTCAAAACTTTTATTACCTACGCTCTCAAAAATAATACTGTGAGCAATCTTGCCGCATCACGTAACAAATTATTTTGTGAATATATACACATGAAAGTACAACGCAATACAGCAGTTGTAAAACTTTTATTTGCACTCATAAAACTGAAAGATGAACGCGACACAAACTAAAGTTATTGCATTTTTGAGCCCCATAATTATTTTTATACATATTGTACCGACGCATAAGGAACGATAAAGAAAGACCTAAAACATTTTGAAACTTTATAAAAAAAGCTAAGATGTGTTTTGCAAATAAAATAAAACAATATATTTTGAATGTACCGGGAGCTCAATTACGGTTGTTTTTGCAATGTTTGTAAGATCACGTATTTCATCTGAGTGCGCCCCGCGCGAATGTCGATTATGCAAATGCCTCGCCTTATGCGAATCACATAAATCCTTCCGTATTTTATCACTTTTTGCATAATACATTTTATGTACACAAGCAATCAGTCAACGCTTAACCATTTTTCATCGCATATAATTTATTTCAACTAGGTATATTTTCCTAGTAATTTTTTATGTGTGATCTCTATAACAACTACAGGTATATAAAGTGCAGCCCATAGGTCCATTAAATAACTTTGTGTAGTGGGGTCTTACTATTATTATTATCATTGAAATCGTATCAGTCTGAAGACAAATTTCTGTAGCACCTTGAAAGCTTAATGTGCGTGTAACTTCGATGATGTGGAAAACGTGTTCCCTAATTAAGGTCACTTCCAGTTTACACTTGGTTGAACTTTGGCAAGAATCCTTGATCGCTTAGTGTATTTAGAGCTTACAATACATACTGACGTTAATTACAATACATTTAGTAATTTTTATGATTCAAGAAATGAATACTCAGTGAGTAAGTATACCTTCAGCTTACCTATCTTAGCCGCAAATCTTATCTATATGTAGGTATTAGTTACCTATAAGTATAAATTTTTACCCTTAATAATACCATGTCTTTTTTATTACAATCGAAACTAAGGTTTTATTCACCATCCAATAAGTAGATTATCTTAAAAGTTTTTAAACTGATAGTGGAACTATTGCCAACCAAATACCCTGAAATTGAATTGAAGTCGGAGTCTACACACAACTTTTCTGATAGACACCGTTTACGTTCGGCAAAGGCTTTGTCTTTGTTGTGCTATAAATTTAAACTATAAACATTTAGGAAAGGAAATGTGGCTGTCTAACTGTCCGCGTACTTTTGTAGATTTATCTGTAATCCTAAACATAGAGATAGAAAATTTGTTTTAAACTGAGCTTTATAGCTCGATTAAACAAAGTTACGCCTTACTCTGTTCACATCTACGTATTAATACGTGAAGAAAACTTTCGGTACATTTTTAAGTACCTACCCTATACCACACAGAAGAGGCTAAAATTTGGCATAACTAAAGTTCATGTGTGTGTATGTGGAGTACAGAATACCAAATCATATTTATTTAAATTAGATATGTGTTACAGGTTGAAAATAAATATTGAATCTATATGAAAGAACGGAGCTCTTATTTTAAACTTGTAACAAATATTAAATCGTCGAATTTCGACCCATATGAGAATAGTTTTTAAAATATAGTTAAAACAAAGTGCAGCAACATATATAGGAAAGGAAAATACTGCAACGAATATCCACCACGCTGCTGGTTTTCAGTGCGAACCCTTTTCTTTTTGTGCAGTTAGTTAGCTGCATACCTACGTTTCAATTACAATGTTGTGGAATCAGAAAAGTATATGTAAAGGGGTAACTAAATACGTCTGCACGCGGTGTAGTTCCAGACTACATAACACATAAATAACTCTTGCGCTAATGAATGAGAACTTCGCGCGTGTCTCCCCACTATAGAGCTCTTTACGACTAATGAAATTGTGCACTGGCGTCCTCCGATGCAAGTGGATTACGCGCCACTTTTAAGGTGCTGTAACGCGAGTAAACTGCATCCATTGCCACTCAGAAAATTCAACCTGAATGCCAATGCCAAATATCGAGCCTATAGGCCTTAAATTTACGTGCACCGTGTCGATGGTAAATTATAGTTTGCTTGGCGAATGGCCAACTAACATTTATTGACTGTATTAAGGGTGCAAGTGCTGGCTTCAGTAGGATCAGAACTTAATTGCAATTTAGTGTGTTATTGAAAATTTAATATCTATACTATATGCTCCTAGCAATTTCATCAGTAGTGACTTAAAAAAATTTATACATTACAGTATAATATCTGTATCCGGTGTATCTTACACAACCTCTAAAACTTTTAGATTAGTAGCTTTTCAATGGTGAAAAAAGTGTTGTAAAAATGTTTTTATTACAAAAAAAAATGTTTGTTTCAGATTGCATGTGTTTTTTGTACTCAATGAAATATTTACATACCTTTGTTTTGCAATATTCATCTCGAACTTGGGCCATTAATTATTTTGAAAACAAGCATTTTGGCTTGCTTGTTGTGACTCAAGTGCTTAGCACGTCTTAATATTTAAGAAGCATGAAATTTATTTAGTTGAAATAAGAGTGGACAAGCGGCCAAATCGGCTATTGTGCTTGGCTGCATGCCAGGTCTGCCCTCTGTCGACCTACAACTAAACTAACTACCTTTTATACTTATTTATTAGTATGGCCTACTGTCCACGAGGTATCGCTTCCTAGACACGTATTATCATTTTACACTCTATTAGAAATGGCGTCCTTATGACACTGACGATACCTAAGTTCAAGTAACTTAAGTAAGATTAGAATTTCACTCTCAAAGAAATCTTTGTTTTTTTTTGTTATAAACCACCTCTATCAGGGATAATATTCATTAACTAGAATATTCTTTACCATCAGACTTACTCAATAACATATCCTCGAAGTTACACAAAAATAAATCGTGTGTTAAATTTTTTTGTTATGGCACATCGAATATTTTATAGTTTTATTTTATCTCAAAATTTCAGGGCTATCAACAATTGTTTACAGCAATCATACGTTGAATAAAAAGCTTAAAATAATATACAATGTAGGTATTATGGTTGCTCGTGTTCCAATAAATATTACGATTCAAAAGCTTTTACTGCCATTTAAATTCAATTCATTTCACTTTACGTTTTTAAATGCAGAGCATATTTTCGATTTTAGAATAATCCGCTACGTATTTAATAGTTCCCACTGAATATGTTATCTAATATTTTAGTATGATTTTTTTAGTAGGTATTATGTTGTGTTCACGATATATTTAGATTGAATGCCGGTTTCTGAAAGGCAAATCTACACAAAAATCAACTTATCAACTGTCTGGCTTGTTGTCAAGACAGATTAGTGACTATTGAGATTCTGAATCAGTTTATAATAATTCTATTTCTGAAAGCATGATTATTTAATTAAGTTCGTCAAAGTCGTCAAATTTTTCCTTGAAAACTGAATGTCAAACAGAGGTTTCAAATTGAACGTCCCAAAATTATACCTATCTTTCTTATATTATACTTAAATTAAATAATTAGGCGTCTGGGTGGAAAGCTTCATTTTTGAACACAATCTGTTTTACATCAATTAATTATTTCAAGCGGTGAAAGTTATATGAAACAAAGTTTACTATAGGTAAGGAAGTAACTCATGTAATTATGTCGATCGGTCTTACGAACAGAATTGAACCAAAATAAAAACAAAGTGCCGAAACTTGTAAATTCGCTAACATAAAATATACAAAGTATCTCCAATATGCTAAAATGTTCTTCAGTTAATCCATTAAGGCTCAAAATTTACTAACTTAATTGTAATAAACTATAAAAATAAAAAATTATAGTTTTTAGAAAATGGAAAATAATTTTTAATTGTTATGAACAGAATAATTTATTTTATTAGTAGATTAAAACCATGTTCAGTTATTGAGGGGTCAAAAGTGGCTGGAAATAGTTCGTATAATATGACGTAAAGCATAAATTAAAGTGTACAGTAAGATTAGTAAGTAGGAAAGTATTAACACAAAGCCTGTCTATCACCGATTGCTTTGCAATGTTTGACTCACAAACAGCCGTGTGTCTATCTTTATATTAAAAAGTAAACATAAGTTCCTATGAGGTTTTATGTAAATTATTCAAATGAGTCGAAAACAAACAGAACTTGCGAATCCTCGAACATAAATTACAATAAGCATTTGTGAGATAAAAATTATCCCCTATTTATCCGTCCGAGTTCCGAACCCACAACAATCTTCGCGCCAATTTTCTTCTCGGATCTCCGCTCTCCGCTCGCTCCAACTTTCCTATTAAGACTTTCCGTAGGTACCAACAACTTTCCACTTAAAATTTTATTTAATCGCAGACGAAATATTCTTATCTGCGGAAAGTTTGCGATAATATTATATTGAATTGTATTACTCTTAAAGATTATTAATAAAAAATATTTTTTAACAAAATATGACACAGGAGTTTGATGAAATTTTCAAGAAATTTTTTAAAAGAATTCACTATATTTTTCACTCCCTCGACATCATGAGAAAAATTGCGAAGCTTCCGCCCGTTTATTTCCTGATATCAACAGAGAAATGAATGAATATTGTCTGATGGCCCTTGTAAAAGCAAGTACAGTTGTTCTCGACATCTGCTGTTGTAAACTTTCCCGTTGTAGCGTAGGCCGTGATAAATTTCCCACCGCACAACTTCTTTGTTCGGGTTTGTGTTGAAAAAAATTACTGTCGCCGATGCTATTGTTGGTAGTTCTCTTGACGAATCGTTGGACTGAAGCGTTTTCTCCGATAAATCATAAAAACCAGTCGAGTTCAGCTGATTTCGTACTCCACTGAATTGATTTTTTATTCAAGAGATAAAAATGACACTCGATTGAACAACATGACGCGACGCCGCAATTACTAGTATTATTAAGTATTAGAGTATTATGCCAGTGCTTGTAGCAAGCAAAAACTCTGCTCATTGCTCAATTTATTGTATTATGGAAAATAACGTCATAAATCAAAAATAGTCACAATCAAGTCAGAACATTAATTTTGAATTGTTCACTAGTTATTATATTAAGTATTAAATGTACGCATAATATTTTTAAGCAACTGGAGAAAACGTGCATGCCTGAAAGTTCTCCATAAAATTCTCAAAAGGCGTGCAAAATTAAAGGCCAGCATGGTGAAATATGTTCTAAACCCTTCTCATATATCAGAGGAGACCCGCGCCCAGCAGTGGGAATATGATGGGTTTATGACGATGTATGCAATTCCTGCGATCTCTTTCAGAAAACATTTATAACAAAATGTTGATGAAAATCACTTTGTAAATGTAAACATACCCACTGTTATTAACTTTGCAAACAGACCACGTTTCTTAAACATATGAAGAAACGGGTTTTTGAAAATAGAACGGTGAATTGAAAATGTTTGGAAAAGAGAAATACTCAGCGTAATACAAAGGCAGGTAAAATGCCTAGAAGCAAATGAAGTAGGAACGGCGAGCAAAGTTCAAAGGAGGCTTGATCGGGAATGCCAAGAAAAAATAGAAAAGAGGTTTGAATTTCGTGTAGGCGGGGCGGGGTCCAAATGCTCAGCTTCATGTTTATTCACTTACATCTGTAACATTTTATTTGAAAATGTCCTCGATTCGTTTCGAAAAGTATTTTTATTTTCTTTTAGCATTAGGGTGAAACTGCATTCCGAGGACACATCTCGTATCTATTTTTTCGTAAGTATTAAACTTTCAAGATGAGTAGGAACCATACTGTTCAAGCCTTCATCAAGATTGTAGATCAAAAAACCATTATGATGTTTGTCATTATTTAAAATAAGATAAGGTAAGTTGAATAAGATCTACGAATAAAACAAGTAAAAAAATAAAAAGCCCGATTGAGGTAAAAAAACGAATCATATATAAGCATACAAGTATAGTGACATCCACGATATACCACATACTCGTATATACATACAACAAGCGCAATCTCCTTTTGGAATTTGCCACAATCGGGTAAAAACGACTGAAAACAATCTTAACGCATTATTTAGACAAAGCATTTTCTTTCAAGTCAGGCGGCCATAAGAATACCGGAGCACAAATCAGCTAAATGCGGGAAATGTTACCAACTCCAGGGGGAAATTCCGGTGAGAAAATACGGGTCTTCAAATAAATGTGAATAAATAGGGCTTTCGAGATTAAAAGAGGACCAGG
>DWAV01000562.1:0-18471 GCA_018231305.1 Noctuana lactifera
AAAAACGTATTATCGTGGTATCTTAACCTATAACGTGGTTTTATACCCCCCCCCCCCCCCCTTCTTGCCCCAGGCGTCAACTCATTACGAAAGAAACCTACCTATATATTAAAATCATTTCGCTTTAAGATTTACAGTTCATAAAACGCTACCATTAAAAAGGCAGTTATACAAATATATTGCGAATTTTCATAGCATCTGCTGACTTTACGTTTCATTCCAATATGGTGCCAACGTTTACGATTTCGCATTTTATTCAAAATAATATTGAAACCATTTCCATTATGAAATTCTACGTGGAAGGTGAAAATTAATAACTAGACGCGACGTTAAATTTATGCGGATTTTGAATATGAAATGCAGTTTCAACTTAGCTCATTTCATTTTTCAACTATTACTGGTAATGCACTGGTTTTCATAAGCATGCTGTAATCATCTTTTAATTGAAATTGAATGTATCTTATAACCTTAGGCCTAAAATGCCTAAAAAAACGTAGTTCTTTAAAAAAAACGTAGGTTTTACTTGATTTAATAACATATTTACATTACCATATTTTATTATGTGAAGCAGATATTACTAGGTATGATTGGTACAAGATATTAAAAAATTAGAGACATAATTTTTTTAGGGCAGTGCCAGCACTTTTATATTTGATAGGTGCTTTAGTTAAGTGCTAACACCGACCTTATTATTTTTAATAACCTTTTTGAGTTGATAATTTCTAAATTCTGCCAAGTATTTAAGAAGCTAACTTTGTAGGCACACAATTTTGTCTCTAGCGTAATCTATTTTAAAACTAATTTTGATAGGTCAGGTGTACACGGATATTAAATTTTGGAAGCCATTTAATCGTGGCCCCCGGCGATGAGAGCGTGCAAATACTTTGAAACAAGTAGGTATTAAACACTGAAGACTTACCAGCTTTAAAGGGAATGTTATTTAGAACCAACTAAACTTATGTAGTTCAAAGTTGTTTTGGGGGAAATAAAATTTCAGCTACAGGTGAACCTGACACGCGTAATTATTATCACAAGTATCAATTCGAAATATTTTATTGCAGCAATACCTATTATTTTGTATATGTAAGTCGTCGTAGTTTTATAACATTTATATTTACTGGTTGGTATTATCTTCTGATAATTCTTTTAATGACTTTTACACATGAAGCAATATCAAGAATTTATTTAGGAATGTTTTCACTTCTTCCATCGCAGATTTTGATACCTACATCTCGTCTTATCCGAGATTGAAGCCAAACAGCGCATGCTAATTTCAGTGTCAACCAAGTCATAAATTAAGGACTGGTTCTCACATACGTCTCTCTCTTTACGGTCAGTTCGAGTAGGTAAATTTCTTTCTTCACGATGTCCCGGTGAAGAAAATTCATATAAAGGTCCAGCAGTGTCTACTATGACTCTTCAAGAACAAGATTCTAGTAATCATTAAAATATTTATAGGAGATTCTTAATCCTAAATAATATTAAGTAAATAAGTGTATAGTAACACTAGTACGTGAGATGTATTGAGCATCCAGTTAAGTTATATCTCCTAACACTTAATCATAATATATCGAACCCTTTTGCGCGCTGAAACGCAACAATATTCAATTTTGCCGTATAATGTGATTATCACTTTTTTATATACCCTTTCAGATTTTAACTTCCATTTATTTTGAGCATCGAGAGGCGCCATTTTAAGGTTTCTCCAAAAGGGCCCTGTATTTTATCATCTTTCTGCTAATAGCGTCATTTATAACCTTTCATACCTTTATTTATTGCTCCTTTATCTCAGTTCCTTGAAGAATTAATTCTTCATTTTAGAAGGCCATATTGCATTTATTATGACAATATTTCATAGCGGAGAGCTTTGTTATTCCATGTTTTGTTACGATATTTTATCACTTTTAATTGTTGTCGATCACATAAAATACTATACATACGAATTTAAGAAAGGATGTACCTACACCTATTATTTGTATAGAATTATGCCTTTTGAGAACTTTTATGGAGAACTCACTGGTATGCAGTATTTGTTACGATGTTTTCCTTCACTATTAAAGTTTAACGCACATAACTGAAAGATTAATTGGTTGACTTTCGTGGATACTAATGATCTATGTCCAAGATCCATTTTAAATTAGTTTTTCAAATTAGTATGAAATTTCATTCCAAAATCTATGAGATACTCCATTTGATAACATATACAGTAGCTTACACCTTAAAGGCTTCAACTAAGAGCATATTCATGTTTCCGTGAAAAGCTTACGGAAAACAGTATTTGCATGACTCTTATAGAATACCTAATAGATTTATTAAAATCTACTTTAGTCTTTGACTTTTCATATCTCTCTAAATAAAGCTTCACATAATGTAGAGACAGGACATTTTTAATGCTTTTTATTACACAACACAATGTTGCCTAATTCTTTTCTTAGGACTTAACTGAGTTGCTGAAACTACTGGACAATAGGGTGAAGAACATTAAATTTTCTTTACTATAATTACCGTAACTCAACAAGGCCGAAGCGTTTTAATAGATGTAGCTAGGTACGTTACTTAAACGTCGTTAGCGCTCCAATTTTTGGAACACTAAATTTCAGAAGATTAACGACGCTAATTTGACGCTCTCTAAGTGAATAATAGCGCTATTTACAACTGCTGCCGCAATTTTGAATTATGGCACCTAGGATATAGGAAAATAAAATATTATTTCGCTGCGCCACGCACGCACGGCACAATAACCGTATAGAAATCTGAAATACTAACATAATTCTATCTATATTCTATTATAACTTTTTCACTGTTCAATTATAACTTCTTTTTATTTTACCAATATTAATTTGTTTTACACTTTTTTACTAACACGAGATAAACTTATGAGCTTACGTATTCAAATATGTAAGTAGGTATGTGAATGTGAAAATTTACATTACCAATCAATTCGAACGTCGGAAATTGGATGAAAATAACGTTGAACCAATTTCTAATATTGATAATACAGATGAAGCTAATGATAGAGTGTAGGTACTTGTTACCACATTTTCAGCACTAATTTATTTCTTTACAGAATGTTATAGATGAAATCTTTTCCACAAGTAAACATCATTAGCGATTGATCCCATTCAAATTTCATAGAATCAGGCTTGTAGGTACTTTGGAATGTAAATATTATCTTGTCTTTTGTAAGGGGTATCATTACCTATCCAATTCAATCGTATTCTACTTCTATTTACTCGCCATCGTATATATTTGATATAATAATTAAATTTGTCTTCGTTGTTGCTTTCTGAATTTCAAAGGCGTCTTATTACATCTTAAGCTCCATAAGCTCTTTAGAACACAGAGGCTCTTCTGTCCGGAGGATGAAATGGACGTTATATAATATTAGTGGTCCTTTGTAATCGTTACGTCTTTAAAATTATGTTTAGGTTTCTATTCGAATATCTAATAATGAAACAACAAAGATATGATGTTGAATGAAAATTTAAACGTTCGACTGTTGGCTTTCGACCATGTTTGACCACCCTACCCTATTCGATACTAGTAGGGTTCGACGGCTAATTCGGCTAATTCGGAAATTCCGGCTAAAACACGGAAACATGAAATTGACCACTAACGGTCACTCATCTCAGTACCGACCACATCGAAGATTGTTTAACTTGTAAGATCGCTTGCGATCAACATTGCCTAGATTAGACGACCACCAGACGACTAGAAGACTGCGTTGGACTGTGCATAAGATCTGCTACTTGATGCCAGAAGACTGATTTTTTCTCAATCACGTCCCTTTTTAATCGACAGGCAGACATAGCACACTCGGCAAAAGGATACGAGTCAGAGGATGAAAACGCGGGCAGAAAGTGGCAGAGGGCCAGCGAAGACCGGCCAGCCAGCAAGACCACCATGTACTCCAAACAGGTGAAGTGTTTTATCTTTAAACGGTTCACGAGAGGCACATTTTCATAAGTGCAAACGGCTTAACTCACGAGTGGTTTTCGGGAATGCCCGGGAATGTCCGGGAATGCCCGACTACTTTCAGACGGAGGTCACTCTTGATGAGCTCTCGTCGGGCATTCCCGAAAACTACATTAAAGCCGTTTGTACTTATAAAAGGGCGAAGTGTTGATGAAGAATACTTATCTTAATAATTTGGACTAACCCTTTTTTGCACAAAGAACTAACTTCATCTTCATCTACGAACACGAAAAACCCTTAAAAGCCTGTAAACACTTCATAGCATAATGGAAAATATACTGCAGACTTACATCAGAGTGTGTAGAGCAGAGTATGTAATATGTAAGGTATCTCGCAAGATCTTAAGGAAGTTCTTTACACAACTTACATGTTTGTAGTTCAAACTACTATGAAACTCTATGAGCGTTAAACTTTTAATTTAAATGCAGAAGAAATTATATTTTTCACAGTTGGGAACTTTAACAACCCAGTTTTAGCTCCTATAAGTAGTTTCCTAGCTCTTTGATTAATAAAACATTTATGATTCTACTTTTAAATTCTACTTTTAAATAAGCATAATTCAGTTGATTGATAGGACCATGCCAAATATTAGGGTTAATTAATTAATTAGGTAGGTAATTTTTTTAATTTGTATATTGTGAAATTGCTATTATTTTTAAGTCACATAACATTAAACATGATATTAAAGAATAGAACAGCGGTACAGTAAGCCATTATTGAATTCTGTGCCTAAATATATTTCCCCCAGACAAAACAGACACAATATAACAACAATTAACTCTTTATCAGCTGCTGATGATTATATTGCTGCAGTTCATAGTATTTACCAAATTATATCTTCTCAGGAGTTCCGAGAACAATACTGTATCAACAACAAACAACTGGATCTGCTGGAACTGGAGAAATCCAAGAAGGACAGATTCCTCGGATGTCTGTCCCAATACCATATCGAGAGTCCATGTTCGCGAGCCAATAGGTATGTATTAAAACTCTAATATTAGAACAGCTTTACAACTCTATCTTGATTTGACATAAATCGAAAATGAGATATTCTATGACGCGAGAATCACTCTCCTGGTATTAAGCGGCTTTTTCTCAGAGACCTCAGAATTGTTCTACAATATTAGGTACATACGGACTTTCTTAGTGAGCATCTGAGTAAGGGAGAAAAAGTTATATGGGCGAAAAAATTAATAAATTTTTCAATTTTCAATTTCATTTTAATCATACCTATCTATATCATAACTACTCATTTAAGGTAACGTTAAGTTCGAAGTTTAAAAGGCGGTTTGTGCGTAACCTTTACTGTAAGCATCGTTACGACCACTTAAAAACAATTTATTCACTATGCTAAAATCCGATTACACGGTCCGTTTCACTTCGCGCGTGTTAAGCCTTATTACAATTTTCACGGCTATAGTCCGGAGTCGATCCCGTGAGCGCTATCAACACTCTATCTATGCATAACATATGAGCCAGTTCAGTTTTCTACGTATCCGTTGAAAATTTATTACTCCCATGCAAGTAATAATATTTTATCCCCGTTCTATGTTCAAACAGTATTTTAGCTGTCTCGTCGTAATTGATATGCCAGTTGCTTCTGATAAGGATGCGAGATAAATTATTTTGGGATTGAATTTCGCTTTTTTATGTTTACGGCCCATTTCCTGAGGGAGATGTGAATAGATTTTTATAACAAAATAGCACTTGAGTATTTTAAATTGTGATTTTATAGTCTGTATAGTTATCTAAATGGGGAAATGGTTTGTTTTTGATCAACGTGTAATAATATACCTACACGAAATCTTGAAAATGGAATACCACTTGTAGTGTGTAATCCCTACATTTAATTTTGTATCATAAGGGATCGACTAAGAAGAAAAAAAACAGGTCATCTAACTTTAAATGATTACCGCAGTCCATACACATCTAAATAAAACTTTAAATAGCCACATTTTCTTGCCGATAGCTACTCGTATAAGCTAACTATCTAAGTGCAGGTTCTGGATCGCTACAACTGGATTCCTTGGCATATCAAATGCCAGGGTATGCCAAAATGAATTGGGTTATCACACAGCTATTGAACAGTGATTGACTTACGTAAAGCCGTTTTTCCGTGTGTCGGTGAGATCGGAGGTCGGTGATAGGAGGGAAAGAATCGATTGTGTTATGAAGTAACGTTCAATTGGAGTGTTTCAATTATTGGGAAGATGGCGACTCAGTAAACGTATTAGCATTTTTTGTGAAAGCGACGAATAATAAAGCGCATACGAATCTTTTGAGAATAGGTAAAGTTTCTTGCTTTAGAACTACATGGGCACAACGCTAGTTGGATCCCAGATTTATGGCGGACTAAATTTCCAATTTCGCTAACGCCTACAGGAACTTTACGTATAGGTCAGTGACGTCATTACAATTTCATAGGTGCACAGTACATTACCCTCATGGGTATACCTACCCTCAACAAGAAAATATACCTATGTTTACGCTGTACTACCAAACTAACGCTGTTTATGCATCTGGTACATAACATATTTTCCTCGATAAATGGATTCTCTGAAGAAGGTTAAGGTAACAAATTGGGCATTTTATTATTCCTCACCCTTGTAATAGCATTAGGTCTGCAGAGGGTAAACGGACAGCTTAATATATTCCGCACTAACTTTCACTTCCTCGGTCCTGAGTGATTCTCTCAACAATATATAATTAGGGAGGGAGGTACCTACTCCTTTCTGCTTAAGATGATTATGTTTGCTAAGTATAAATGTTACATAGAACGGCGGGTCGTTAGAAAAAGGTTGTTTTTTAAAATCGTCATTATTGTCATGTCAGTATTAGTATTAAGTTGATCTCTTATCCCAAATAAGAATGGTTCAGTAGATTTTAACCCTTTTCAACTTGCAGAGCATCATTTCTCTCCGTGTGCGTGCGGCGGCGTGTGCCATCGGATGAGAACCTCAACACCGATTATGCGCCCATTCAGCGGTATCCCAGGTAACTTATGACGTCATAACAAATTATTTTTTAAATAAAGGTTACTACCACAGTTTACTACAGGTTTACTACCACAGCTAAGTACGGGAGGCCATATTTTTCTAGACTAATGGAAAAGCCTGCTCCATTGGCCATCAGTACACCTGCAAATATACGTGTTAGCGGCTAACCTATTGAACGTGTGTGGTTATGTATTGTAGTGACTCCTAAACTTTATACATTCCAGGTTGCAATGAAAACAATTTAGGGACATACTTTAGATCCATGGTATTAGTCAAGGATGTATCAACATACCCAATGCACGTTTCTCAGGTTCGGTCAACCGTCCCCAGCTCCAGCCGAGGTTTGCGCCTATGATGCCGACCTGGAGTGCTCCTACTTTCGCCGTCGGCCGCGGTCTGTGTGCAGCCAACCTGACCCCAAACGCTACACGTGGATGCCTGAGGATGAAGACTTCACACGGATGGAGTGGCCACAGTAAGTCTGTTTAGCCGTTGTCATTTCATCAAATCAATACTATTCTACTGCAGGGTTTTCTAGGAGGGTCGTCACCATACCACTAAAGGATTAAGAGCTTTGGGTGGTTCATTTCTCACTGAAATGAAAACGATGTAGGTTAGGCAGGTTGATGGGACTTAACAATGTTTTAGGAAACTTTATGAAGAACTTACAGACATCTAATTTTTTTCATGATTTTTTTCTTTAACGGAGAGCACTAAGGAACTAAGCATATTAAATTATAACAAAATCATATATTTGAGATATTATGCGTTTGAAACTAATTACTTTATTGGTTCTACTTTAGTCGTGTTGCTTGAACTGAAGCTTCCTTTGTAGGTAGGAACACAAAAGTAAGACCCCTTAGTTACGATCAAGCAATAAATTCCGTGTAAAACGTTAAAGCTAATTTAGAGGTGATGGTAATGGGTTTCAAGGATCTAATTCTATTAAGGAGAGATCTTAAAAAGCTCTTAAGGGCCTTTATATTGAAAATATTTCCCGCTGCCGAAATCCTTTCTAAAATATTAGCTCTTAACTTCAGGTGTGCAAAAACTCTTAAAGGCACCGAAATATCTACTCTAGTAGCTTCCTTGGAATTTACATAGAAAGGTTGGGTATAACCTTCATTATGTCAACAAGTTTACTCCCCACGTAGATTGAAGTGGGTCGCTTGTTAAAAACTTTTTGCTTGAACGTATTCAGCTTGGGTTGACGCGAAAAATTTATAAACAATATTGTTGAAGTTGGGGACAATACGTAATTTCGAAATGACCCTCCCTTTTGTTCTCGGTTCGAGGTTTTGTTAGAATTGAAATAGGTCATACAACATGTAAAGCAGTTTGATTACCCACATTTGTCATGCTTATACTGCTGAACAATAATCCCTAGATCGATCCTTATCAAAAGATTATGTTTTTTATTTAGATAAGGAATTATCCATTAGGGTCTTTTGTCGAAGGGATTTATATTATTCGATTGTACAGGTGCCCTTACCTGCTTCTAATATTATATTATTCGATCAACTAACATTGAAATAAAAATTTAATACATAGTCTACTAGCGACCCGCCCCGGCTTCGCACGGGTGCAATGCTGATACTAAATACACTACAGAAAAACTGTGAACGTTTATACATATTAACCTTCCTTTTTAACACTATCTATTAAAAAAAACCGCATCAAAATCCGTTGCGTAGTTTTAAAGATTTTAGCATACATAGGGATATAAGGACAGAGAAAGCGACTTATACCATGTAGTGATACAAAATATCAACGAGATGTAAAGAAAGTGCAAAAAATAAAAGATAATTAAGATCTATCTCGGTCCGTTATTACTTCTAAGTACCAAGATTGTGGCGACGCTAGATATGCTAATGGCTGCCGACAAGTATAAAAGATGGGTATGGCGGTTCCCCCAATCGTATTCAGACAATAAATGGAGAGATACTTCAAAATTAATATTAAAATTTTGTAATCTAAATGGTACAATTGAATTTGTTTCAGATCGGTAATAGAAGATAACGCGGGTTGGCCACAAAATTACAATGTGGACCAAATCGCGTCTGTAAGCCGAGGAGGCTCTTTACCTAGACCCCCGTCTATAATCCCGTAAGTATATATTTGTATTGATATTACCTAATAGCCAAACTAAAAATATTTTATTTCCACAAAAAAAAATTAACTATCATTTCACTACTATGGAAAGGTATGCAATTATCAACAGAAAATACTCCTCAGAATAGTTTCCCGAATTATTTTATTAGGAGAGCTTTGTTACATTTCCCGATTTTCATATTCTTAAAAAAACATGGGATCGTCATCTCTGGCACTTACAATAAGCAAAACCACATCCTGATTCTTTTCTAGAACGTTAGAATCCACACTTGACATTTCTATTTCATCCAACGACAGATTCACCTACTCACTTACGACTTCACTATAAGAACATCAATCAACCCTAACAAATAGTGAATGCATGGCACTCTGTGTGGGTAGTGTTTCATTTATATTTTCTCTTTCATTAGCCCACACGATCGCTGGAGAGGTTCAAATGAAAGGTCAAGCTGACCCAAGTTTTCGCCAGATTAGATTCTATTTGCAATTAGTGGCTAACCCTTATTCCAATCGTGTTAATACTGTATGCTTTTGTAAATTCAATTAATATCTATAAATAGAACGATCAGTAAATTTTATTTCGTGCACTTTCGTTGCTAATTCTGATGCCTTTGTCATGTCAATGGTGAGCGCCGTCATATTTCGGAAACGGAAAAATGTGAATGTGGCGGTGTATACTACCTTTGGTCAAAAGGAATTATGTAGATGTTACTATAGCTTTGAATTCTCAATACTCAACCGATAGTGCTTCATATTGTGGAATAACGTCATGCTCCATAATCGTATCGAAATACATAAGGAACTATTGAAATATTCGTGTTTACCCTATAAGTTATTTAATTTTACGTTTACCGAAACTCGCAGTAAGTAACGTTTATTTTAAAAGTCTTGTTGGGAAAGTATTAGGACCCTCCAATAAAATTACGGATATGCACGGATATATATACGGATTCGTGTGAATATTCTACAGTGATTGGAAAAACAGGACTTTCTCTTTGCATTAGAAATGCACTCACTTGTGTGTTTATAAACGTAGTGACACTTAGTTTAAGCATTTCTTTTTCTCTTTCCAGTTGCCCTGCACATACACCAATACCTCCCCCGCCGCCACCGCCACCACTAACAATACCACCCCATAGGTAAATTCAATGAAAGTTGTTAAAACATATCTACTAGTATACGTCCAACACTAAATGAAATAGTAAAAGGTCCTTTCACCGATAGAGCAGCACCACAGTATAAAGGCACTTTAGTTATCAACATTTCATCGACTTTTTACCCATCTGGTAATTTTAATCAGTCAGAAGTCAGAGGGACCTTGGTAACTGATCTACCACCACCTGCTCTTCTTTTCTCATAGATGATAATTTTTGAACCATAATGTAACTACATAATGGAAACTTCCTTAGTTTTAAAGATGAGAGCTCCCCTTCTAACAGGCCTTAAAATTCCACATCCAGTTCTGCTATTTATACATATGATTGAAATGTTTTCCTATCTAAATTACAGAACTAAGCATGTATCGTTCGCTCGTTCGCATACCCTGACGACTTTCGATGACTCCGTTATGCCTGCTGCTGTTAGTAGTAATCGGTACCGAAGGGACTGCGAGCGACTGCTCGATGGACGAGTTATTAAGGTATTTTGAATCAAAATCACAACCAGAAAAGAGAAAGAAAGAGAATCAAAATAAATGACATAGACAAATTCACAGTGACTAACCTGATCAAATTATCTTATTTAAAGGTAATCAATTTACGATTTACAATACTTCAATATTTACCTAATGATTCTCATTACGACTTTGGAACTGGATTATACCTTGCCTTTTTTGCTTGACCTTTAGGTTAAAACTATTAAAATACAAAATCAAATAATAGATGCAAAATATTTACAGCCAGAAAACAAGCCGTACGCGACGCTGCCAATAATGTTCCAGCCGTTTCCACCATACCCGCAATACTTACCAGGACAAACACCGGCACCGATGCATTATCCACCACCAATACCACCACTGGTAGCTCATCCACCACCTGTGCAACGACCACCGCAAACTGAGCAGCCAAAAGTTCTTGTCCTAGGTGAGAAACAAATTTTATCAAAAAATACGAGACTAACGTTAACATTACCATTGTTTCTTCAACATCTAGTGAATATAATGACATATTCATTATTAATAAAATATCATTTATAGCGTATATAGCATTATTCAAATAGAAATTAGGTGAAAAAACCGCTATTAAGCCTGAAGTGAATTTTGTTCCGTTTGCAGATTCAATCAAAAAGGGAGCGATGAGGACGCAAGCCACTCAAACTGAAGTATGCTTAGGAAGAAAGCCCCTTCCGCCAAATTATTTATCCCTCAGTCCGCGAACAATTAAGAGGGTACTTTTTATAATTTTAATTCTCAGTAAAAATATTGGAGTATCTTAGATTAAGCAGTGGATACAGTTTGGTAAGGATATAATAATATTATACAGAATTTTTTATTACAGGTAAAGATGGTAGCGGCTGGTGTACAAACTAACGGTTATACGGTGGGAGCACGAAGATTAACAAAATCGTTTTCAGAAGTAGGTGGGGATCGATTAGTGGGACGAGAAACTCAATGTGATGTTACAACGAATATAGAAAGGTAAAGTTATTAAATTGAAAAGTTCATTAATATTACTTCGGTATGGTTAATTTCAAGTATTATTCCTTTTAGTATTATAGGTACAGATCATGAAAAACTACACAGAACTCAATCAGAAGAACCGCCTAGATCACCACGTTCTCCTACTGCAGTACATCCAACGTCACCTCTAATGCAAAGAGGTGACTCTGATGATGTCACATCTTCCTCTGTAAAATCTATTGCGTCTTCATCACAACTTGATAAATCATCTGAAATGAGCGTATTGCAGAGACAAGCTCAGGAATACTTTCAACAAAATTTTCAGTTTATACATGAAAGTGATAGAGATGACACGGTCGATGACGATATGGATACAATTGAGAAAAGTATGGCATTAAACCGGAGAAACTTAGAATATTTACAACAGGAAATTGCAAAGCAGGCAAAATGCGAAAAATCTTTAAGGTCTATCCTATCAAAAAGCACAAGCGACGCTTCTCAAAAAACTATAAACTCATCTCACCCATTGTCAAAAACTTCTACTTTTCAATCAGAACCTTCAACAGAAACTTCTGCTACAACAACAGACGATAGTGAAAAGAATGAAAAGGAAATAATTATAGACTTTGAACCAAGACCTGATGAAGAAGCAATACCTTTTACTACTCTCCGAAGAAAAAATCGTAGAATATTGCAGAAGACTATGTCTGAGGGCGAGATTCTTTTAGATGCGTAAGTAACATTCCTATTAAACTTGAACACTTTTTTGTAAAAGAACTGCGATAAAACCATGTTCTTGTTATTTTAGAAGAAAAACAGAAATTAATACAAGCAGTGATGGTATAAAAGATGCGCCAATAATAATGTCGACAAGCCAAGAAAATATAATCAGAGAAGACCGTGAAAACGAATCAATATATAGGCAGTACATCGGACAAAATTATGTACAAACTCCTATCAAAGACGAAGGTATTTTTGGATTTGAGCCTGATGGTTCATTTAGGTGAGTAATTTATTGTGTAGTTTTTTTATTTATATAGTAAATTAGGCCCGCATCTATTAGGTCAAATGAAGCACAAAATATTTCAGTGCACACATATAAATATTCATTTTTCATCCACTAATGGACAGTTTATTTTGCTTAACCTTTTTCATGAACAGCATTTCTAAGCATACAATAAATATAAACAAAATTATTAAGCGTAGTTTATGAATGCATAGCTTTCACTCATTCTCATCTGCATAATTCTCTTGATAGTTCTTCAGACGGGAATGCGCCATATGAAGATTTTCATGAAAAGTATATTAGTTACAAGCATGAAACATTTAGAATTCGAAGTGTAAGTTTTGAAGAGAAAACGGAAACTATTAATAAGGATGACGGTATTGAAAGCAGGTATGCACGACATAGAAACACACACTTTGCTGATGCCTTAATCTGCTTGTTCTTAATTTTCTTATTACATGATTAGCTTTTCTAACACAGGCATAACATAAGTACAGAGAATTAGATAGCCTGAAGTTCTTCTAGATGTAATTCTGCTAGATGTTTCCTAAACTTTTTCAATCTACGTCAATGGACTAACATAAATTCAAAATAAAAGCAAAAAAAAATTGTTATCCTTTTTACATTTTATAATAGTTTGACAAATTAAAGTTCAGTATGTAATTTAATTGTACATGTACATTGTACAATGAATAGACTGTGTTTGAAATCGCTCTCAAATTTGAAATATTTTGCAGTACTGCCAAATCAAGTCCAAGTTCACCAGATCCTGTAAATCAGGAAACTGATGCGGATCAAAAAGTAAAGCGAGCGACTATTTCCAATCATGTAACAACTATTCTTGCTCCATTAGAAAAGATATCACCTTGTGCGTCTAATGAGTCGCTTACTGTTGATCATAGCAGGTATTGGAATTATAAATTATGTTGATCTTCTTTTTTCCTAAAATCGATAACTTAACTTCTGAATCCTGTCGTATTTTAGGGACCATTCTGATAGCATGTGGAATGAATCACAAACAACAGTTTTGCAAGTAGATTCTGGTACTGATAATGGAACAGTAATCAGGTAAGGATTATATTTATTGATTTATATTTTAAATGATAATAACAATATTATTAAAAAAACCGATTTTTTTTTTTTTTTTAATTACTCGATATGACTACAATTGTTTATCTTATTATTGCAGTTCTTCAGATCTTAGTTCGCTAGCGGCATCACCAGGAGCACTTGCATTATTGACGCCTACGTCTAGACGAAAGCAACTTTTACTTCTACAACATCAACAACGATCCTCATTAGATACAGATGCTTTAGATGAGGAATTTGATGCATCTCAGGTAAAATACTAAAAATTTTATTCGTTCTGATTAATTTGGTAATATTAGTTTTAATTGGGACACCTACCTCAACCTTTCTATTTCCACCGCGAGATGACGGGGAAAAAATGTGTCAAGACATTAATGTCGTCTTTTGCTACATGTTCTTTGTATTTATGGTGATAAAAAATAGAGTTAAATAAATAACATTATATAATTATTAATAATTTTAGATAGATTATATATATCTCGTTAGTAATAAATTATTTATTGTATTGCAGAGTCAATCGCCTACATCACCAAGAAATAAATTAGACACTTCAAGTTCAAGTTCTGCCCATGTTCGATCATCATTGTCTCCACCTGCCGTAGTTCCTAATGTAATATTACCTATAACAAAACAACCAACCATATCAAAAGTCCTATCTCCAACAGGACCACCAAAAGCAAATCATACCCCAGCTATAGCTATAACACATCCCAGTTTAGACTTATCTGATGTGCCTTTTAAAAGGACACCAAGTTTTATAAATAAAAAACGTGAAAGAGCTTTAAGTCCTTCAAGAAGACGAGACCTGCAAAAGAAATCACTACCAAAAGAACCTAACGGTACTATTCCAAATCAGATATTAGACTCGCCATCTGAACCTACGTTAGCAAAAACAGGAAGCAGTGAAACAAGTTTGGCTAGAACTGATTCGGGAAAAATCAATACCACTGATGTATCTGAAAGCACCACTACAACTGAAGACTATGTAACTGCTAACTCTGATAGTTCGAAAAAAAGTACCATTAACAACCAGAATCATCGTAAGTTTCTTTAAATCATAATTAATAAATTTTTCTACACCTTTTTTTCCTTTTTGAATGGTTACTTGTATTTTTCAGATACAGAAAACAATAAAGCGCAAGAAGGATCATCTTTTGAGAGTGCATCAAGCCTATACTCATCTACAAAAACAGATAACGTAGCAGAAGATTTAATTGTTCCATGTTTGTCACCTCCTCTAGAAATAAGAGACGATTTTATAGTTCCACATTTGTCATCACCTCCATTGCCTTTGCCGGAAAGAATACCTAAGACTGCTGTAGACAGACATGAAGTTAAGACAGAAAAAACTCCAACTGTTGAACATACAAGGAGAAATAAGACTGAAATTATTAAAATTAAGGATGAAGTACCTAAACCGGTTAGTAGTTATATGATTGTAATTAAAATAATTAGAAAACCAGAAGAAAAAATACATTATGTTATACTATTCATTTGATTTTTGCAGAGCACGTCCACACGAGATCTAAGAAGTGGTAAGAGTAGTTCAAGTGGCAGTTACAGCATATGTGGATCAAATCCAAATGTTACTGAAAGTACTGAAAAAGCTCCTACTGAAAAGGTCAAGGAACTTCCAGAAAAAGGAGAAACTAAGAATAAGGAAGAAAAATTTGATACGAAGAAAATGAAAGAAGATAGAAGTAATGAACTTAAAGAACAATTAGTACCGAAGATGATGGTTAGTAACATGTTAACACCTGTTATAATAGTGCTTATGGAAAATAGACATATTATTATTATTTAAATACATGCCGCGCATCTTTGATTGCAGGGTTCTTTATCTGATGATGAAAGAAGCGTTCACTATTCATCTTCTGGTTATTATGAAAGTCCCGTAGAAGATGACGATGATGGAGGCTTAAGTAAGCTATTTTTATAGTAAACAGAGCATTCTTGTGTTATTTTAATATTATGTTTAAGTGTTTTGTTTAATCATGGTAATCTGATTTCAGCTTACAAACATTCTCAAAAATATAGATCAGCGAGTAGACAAAAAGCGTGGTTAGTAGAGGACAAAAGAAGAAAAAAGAAAGCATTTACTTTAGAATTTTCGAAATCTTACGATGATTCAATATCTACGTCTCAAGACGATTGGGGTAAAAAAGAAAAAGAGCCGGACAGTAGTTCACGGTCCGAACGGACTATATTCAAATCTCCTTGTACAAAATCTCCAATGGAGGAGAAAATACCAGAGTCTAGAAAAAAGAAAACACATTTTGCAGAAAAACCAAGAAGTGTACAATCTTCACCGCGAGAGCCTGTAGACATAGAAAAGGCTATTAAAGATAAAATACCAAAAGACAAAGAATCAGATTCAAAACGCCCAATTGAAAGGGAGAGATATGTAAAAAGGACGAAACTTAAAGCTAAAAGTCCAACACAAAATAAATCAATTGATATCAGTCATAGACCGCAACACTACGAAAGACGAGACGGTGCAAGCTCAAATATGAAATTGCATTTAAATATTCCTACTTCTGATGACTCTAGTGAACAGTATAGGAAAGATGGTTTGTTGAAACTGATTATGTGACTATAAATAATTATAATTAATAATGTTTTTATTATAACTCAAAAATAAATGTTTCAGGTGTCAGTAACGGAAATGTGTCTCCTAGAAAACACAGACGATTGAGGGACAGCCCAAGACGAAAATCAGGTGCTAATAATATAGCAAAATCACCAACATCAAATAATCACTCTGGGTACAGGTAATGCAAAGAAAATAAATTAACATTTCATACCATTTAATTAAAAGACAAGTGCTAATCTTTTTTATAATCTGCAGTGTTAGGCCGAGAAGGAAAAGCGGATCAAATGAAAGCATTTCTCTACCTGGTAGTTTACCACGAAGAAAACAATCAATACCGACGGTACCTTGCATAAGTTCACTCGAGGCCGAAGATATTGAAACTACAAGAACGCTTGTCAGTGCTGGTTCCAAACTGACTCCTTTGCGGTACATCAAGAGTCCTACCACGTCACCAAGACATCATCGAAAACAGGATAAAGGTAATTTTTCAAAATGGGCCGTCGCAACTATCACGTCATCTCTGGTTCCAAAAAAATAGGCTAAATTTCAAAACAGTAGGTAACTGCTTTTTTCCAAATTTACTAAAAAAATATCAACAATTGGCTGTATAATTGATTTAGCTTAAAAACAAAAATCGGCAATGTATCATTGACGAATTTTCGAAATCCAATCAACAGAAGGAAAATTTGCAAAGGCGGCCTCTGCAGAATCACTGCGATCGGTTTCTCCAGGTTCAGACTCTGTATTCTATTCAGAACAAACGGAGCATAGCCTGACTGGTGCTGATGGAGAAGCCAAAGCCCATTGCTTACATTGCGGAAAGGAGGTCCATATTGTCACTGCAACCCACGATCACGATAGCCGAGCTTCTAGGACGTCGCATACTGATGTAAGCAATTTTTTTTGTAGGAGTACATAATTTTACAATTTATAAGATTTTTTTTCTTCTTTACATTATAAATAAAATAATTTCCTTAGTTTTCGTATTTATTTTTAGATTCAAAAAAATTACGTGAAAATATTCAATTTGACATTAAATAACAATTACAATATAGGAATCATATGCGGATGCGACGCCAGATATAGTACCCGCCCCAGCAGGCTTCGCAGATTCACCATCATGCATGAGCTCGAAAAAACATGCAAGTGGAGCGCGATTGTACAAGAAGCTTGAAAAACGGTATCGTTCCGAAGACAAATCAAGACATCACTATCGCCATCGACAAGATGTTAGAGCAAAGGTTAAAAGTTTTATAATGCATGATTTAATTAGTATAAATCAGAAACATTTTTCTTGACGCAGTTTTTTCCTTTCTCATCCAATTCAAATTCAAATTTACACACGCAGTGAAAAGTCCCCGGTAAATTTAAACAATCTTGAGATATAACATCGCAGTCGTTTCTTCCAAAAAGACATTCATTAATATCTACACACATACCAAATTCAGATTTCCACTGAAATCCATCATTGCAGTAACATGTAATATTCCATCTGTTATCAACGATGTCTTTAAAATTTCGATTATTGTTATAATCCATACGGCACAGTCTTTGAAGGGAATCTAATTCAGTGTTTTCTGAAAAACAAGGATTTCTCTTGTCGTTACGACATGTTGTCATTGATTTAATATGTTTTATCGGGCAACATAAATCAGGACAAAAACTGTACTTTGCACACTGAAAGGAAAGCTTATCATCAGCTCTTGGATCATGATTAGAACAGCTAAATCCACCGTCCAAACAGTTTGCAAAATTATCACAGCGTTCTCCTATCATTGATAATGCCGGGATACCAAGCATAGTATACCAACACATGTAATATGCTGCCGTGGTGCGCCATTGAAATTTTTCTATAGGTTCATCGAATGGCAATCCTATTTTTTCTTCCAAGTTTTGTCTGTCTCGGCATTCATTTTTAAGTCGTTTTCTCGTGGTATCATTTAGCAAATCAAAGTTCTTCATTTTAAGAACTGCAATATCATCAAGTCTTAAGCATGGAGCAGACTCCACTACGGTGCTTAGATAATTGATACATTTGTAAAAACCATAGTGACAATTTGATTTTACCTCCCAATGTAAAGTT
>DWAV01000563.1:0-18469 GCA_018231305.1 Noctuana lactifera
GAAATAAAACCAGTTGTGTCACTGACTTGATTTGTCATTTAATTAATTCCTTATATAATTTCCGAATATTTAACTATTATAAGAAAGATTTAGAAACATAGATCCAGGAACATAATATAGGCTTTCTGATACAGCCTTTGCAACCAATAGAATCCATATTCAATTCAATGCATTGCCCGACTAAATCCCGTGAAGTAATCTTAAAAACCGTTACACAACACAAATAACACAAGAACTGAACTAATCCCTGTTTGTCACTAACCTCAAACAGACAATAAAAAACAAATCCATTCCACGACCCCGAGGAACCATTTAGCCCTAAGCCCGCGCTACAAATGGTCGCACCCCGCAACCCAGCCCCTCTGAACCGGTATTGAATACTAATAAACCTTTATCAATTTCCCTTGATAGGAGCTTAAGTACGTTACCGTTGTCTTTTGTAAGCCTCGAAATGATTTATGGACGCCTGCCTCTCGTTCTCTGTGTCTCTCGGGCTCTGTCAGCGAATTGGGATCACGTTTGATTCGAAACATTGCTTATAACTCATGGTGTATACTGTTACTTAGATGCTTATTACTGTTTCCGAATGATCAGATAGTTAAAACGAAGTGTTGTTTTCGTTTTTCCGTAGACTGTACCTATATGTCGTACATAATTCTTTGAAAATAAACTTGGAAGGTTTATTCTATTTGTTATGGCTTTTATGGCCAGTATTTGTGTTTTGGTAGGGAGATTCTATATTTGACGCCATCGCAGTCCGCATGAGAAACAACGCTTCCACGTATGATCTCAGATAGGACTTCTCTCCTATTTGACGTCGAACTGCGTCCATGGATGGCAGTGACTTAACATCAGGTGGTCTGCATGCTAGTTTACAACGATATAAAAAAAGAAACAGAAAAGAGATTTCTCCGATAATTCCCCATGCTAACAATAACTAAAATGTGAAAATAAAATTATGTTAGGAATGTTTAATTGATTCAGGATAAGCATAAAGGAGTCGAGACAAACCATCATATCTTAATAACAAATAGGTATACGGACCTACAACTCCTCAAATATATCTACGAGTAGAATACAACAGATTCTCGACGTAACCTCTTATCGATTCAAAACGAAAAGATGAATGATCTCGGCCGAACAAAAAGTGTTTTCATGAATACCGATCGTACAAGTGTATTCGCCCTACACGAGTACGATCGGCCGCCCTTCCATGAATGAAACTTACAAATGGACGGAGTAAGCAAATATTATTATTATGAGTGAGGTCGTAACGTTTGACACGGCATTGACAGATGATAAACAAACAATTACGAAAACCTTACGAAAACAATTGACTTCAAAATTGTCGCGAACATACTTAATGCAAATAACACTTATATGGTTTTCTCATGGATGCCATTGTCAGAACTGGACCAAATTGAAATGGGACCACACAGCAGCACCAGCTTTCAAATAAAAAAGAGTCATTAAAATCCGTTCACTCAGTCGAACGTTATGAGGTAACAAACATAAAAAAATACGGTGGAGTTGATAACCTCCTACAATTTTGAAGTCAGTTGAATCGGCAAAAGGAAGGTAAAAGATAGGATTTAAGGGTTGTAAGGGAAACCCAGCGAAGCCTTTCTGAAGGTCTGGTAAATGCTGTGACGATATATTATTATATAAGCACATAGTTTAGCAGCAGCTCTCAATATATTTGCATTGAGCGAGAACAAAGTAGCGGCGACAAGCTAGGTTTCATATGTAGATATATAATATCATTGCACGTAAATGTTTATTCAATGAAGAAAAAAGAAATCTCTCAACTCCCCGCAGATACCCTAAAAAAAGTCGGTCCGGGAATAAATCAGACCTTTCCGATATTTCACCGTAATACCAATCGAATTCGATGAATTGATTTGAAAGGGAAGTTTCGTTTGATGCTTACCTTTCATCTTGAAGCCGAAGGCAGTCTTTTAAACGCAAGTGTGTTCTTACCTGGAACAAATGGCAAACATTATTAACAATACGTACGACTTCTACATACATATAACAGTTGGTATTCCCGTAGCAGCGTGGTGGAGTATGCTCCAGGCCTTCCCAGTTGTGGGACCCGTGCCCAACAGTGGGACATAAAAAGGGTTGAAGGCATTCCTGTAGTTAGATCGGAATAATGATACGTGGATGTGGGTACAGTGGATATCATATCATGAACAAATTGCATATACTCGTACATAAGGACAATATCATTATTAGACTTATCTATTATTAAAATCTTTAACATCACATTCAAACTCTATTTACATCTAGGCAATACGTATACTGTACGAGTTTCATGGTGTATAGAATCCAAAATATGTGATAAGGCCACAATAAAATTTAAATCAAGTTAATTTTAAATTAATTAAAAAATGATTAAAACTGAAATTGATTTAAACAACTTATTACTCTGTAGCATGACGTGCAAACGAAAGCAATAAGCATTTATTTAAGTAAGCAAAGAAAACGGAATATTGGTTTTTTAAAGGAAACACTCCTCCGGCTTCAGCCAGAAGTAAAAAAACAAAAGAAGAACATCGGTCTTCTTTAGAAACATCACTAACACAACTCAAGTACTAGGAACACAGAACGAAACTAATGTATCGTTTGTCAGCTAGCATTTCCCGCGGCAAAGGAAATAGGCTGCAGTCGTTCTCATTCACCGGATGCAGTGTTACGTAATGCTGCTTACTCGTAAATGCTGATTAGCTGGATGCATATGTATGTCGAAGTCGAGTTTCACGTTCGGATTAGCAAAACGGTTTTTGCGACGTCGACTTGAAATTTTTGAACTGCACCTAATAGAGCTATTGTTGACAGAATCATCATCTCTGATGTTTTAAAGTAATTACCTATAACAATAGAACTGCGCAAATGTACACTACTGAATGATGTACTTGCTGACTGATGTACATTGCCGGTGTACTAGATATAGAGCATTTCAATGAATCAACATGAATACCATTTCTGATTAATTGAAATATTGAAAGAGTTGTTGAACGAAAAATGTTATACAATTAAAATGTGAAAAATGCTTTAATTATCAATTGTTTACATACAAACAGCTGTAAGCCGCGCCTTCCAAGATGTTGCCAACACAAAAAACGAAATGTCAGCGTGACGTCATAAGACATTGACACGTCACAGTTGGAACGACTCCAGAGTAATCGTTGCGTGTGACACCAAGTAATCGCGACGCAACTTTCTCTCTGCACCCGCGAAACTATTTCAAGGTCACACGAGAATCGCAACTGAGCAACGATCATTTGGCCCTTTTACACGGTTTACATTCCCAGCGTGTGTGAGTGGAATAGAAATAGATAGATGGGCTTCTGTAGTTTATACATTCGAACATGACACAGGTTACGCGTTGGCGTAATGTTTACGTGAACACGGTATTGACCTGTTCACGGGTGATTCATATTTGAAAATTCCTATTTCGATATTTAATTTAACTTAAAAAAAAATACACTTACTAATTTGTTGTTACTCGTCGGTCACTTGTCCTAACCTACTGCATCACAGAATAAAAAGAATTTATCGTCCAATATTTGCGTCCATTTCAACACACGAGTCATTTCACAGTAACCCATAAACAACATGAAATCCAATTTATGAAACAGAAACTTTTTTTTTATCGTAAAGTATAACATATTCCGATAGAAAGGCTAATGAGGGCCGAACACAATATCTGGAAACACATCGTTATTTTTAATTGAATTCTCTTTTCATTTGTTATCGATATTAATTAAAATCGATAATCAAACAAATCGCTACTGTTGCTTATTAATGGCACAATGTGATAATGATAACCATTACTGAAATAGGAGGAAAGTTCTTTGGATAAACTACCGAAATGCCCAAACCAAATTAATCTAAATTTTGATATACGAGTACATGTACTTTGACCCGCTGCTAACACATATTATGATATTTAATGGAAAAATACTCGCAATACAATCATTGCTTTGATATTGTTCATCTCCTCTCACTTGAACCAACATACCTACTTGAGTGTTACAACAAAAATTAATGTGTGTACCAAATCATTGTTATCTTTTAAATTTTATGTTCTCATGCGAGTGACAAACACTGTCTTAATGGGAAATAATATTCTTTCAACCGAAAAAGTTTAGTGCGTTAATAGAAATCCCCATTAAAACACGTGCTACATAGTGTACACTATGAAAGCTTTCATATTTCACAAAAAAAAAGTTTGAGCACGACTCCGTCGACAGCAAAAAGTAAAAGAACCGAGCCAACACAAAGAAATAGAGTCTTTTTATTTTACTTTTATGCAAATTTAAAAATGTACTTTATAAAGGAGAGAAAAACGTGGAACTTACACTACACGACACGCAAACAGTTTTACCTTTTTTAGTGACTCGCTTTTGCTAGCGGTAAAAGAGAACTAAAAATAAAATCTATTCCAAATTCAATTTTTATTTTTTCTTTTGTAAGCGAGACTTGTATTTTTTTAGAAACAGCCATAGTTTGTCGGGCATGTCTATAAAATACATCAATTTGTTAATTTTAAGGAATAAAATAGCATCAAATTTTAAATAAAAAAGACTAAAAAGTACAATATTTGTCTTGAAAATTTTTTGAAGATAATAATCGAAATAATGAAAGGAATAAATTTTTAATACTTCAACAATAGTTATTAATTAATCGAACGAGTATTGTTAAATTCAACAATGTAACTAACTAAAAGACATTCTGGGTTTCGACTTCGGTGATTATATCTTTTTTAATTTATCTTTTCATAGAGAAAGAACTTCATATGAAATTCAGCTTATTTATTATCACTTACACCTCATTTATCCCCGAAAACAAGTTTATCGCCAAGAGACTGATGAATAAATCGAAAACATTTTGTACTTCCTTCGCTGAGTAATTTGTAAAGAACAAACAGAACAAGTTGAAATTCAATTAGAACATGATTGATTACAACATTGTACTGAGGTACTTTCCCGGGTTCCTGGGATTGGAGGTGCGGCAGTGTTTCTTTGAAACAATATAAGTTAATGAATGCCTAGAAACTCCTTACTTATATTTCGTAGACATTATCAAAGCGTGGAAGACTTCATATTGCTTACAATTTACTTACATTAGAAGCTGTTTGGGCTACGATTACAGTGATTGAGAAAGAAGTTTTTAATCTATTGAAAGTAAAAAGGTACTACCGTGATGGTTAATTACCTAGTAAAATGTGATGTTGAGGTATTTTTCAATATTGTAAATAATATATCATTTTGCACAACAAGTCCTGTTTCCAATCCAAGTTCGCGAAAGCTCACAAAAGTAAGCTGATCATTTTATAATTTAGAACGGAACTTTAGTCATTCATTACCGAAGTTTGAAGTTACTGGTTCGGTACGACGAAACGAAACATAATTATGTTAATAATTTTGTACAGAATAAAAATCGCCTTAATTTTTAAGAATTGATACGTAGTTAAATATATGAGTATTTTAGAAAAACATACTATTTAGTATCTATGTTATATACATATACCAGAATTCCCATTCCTTATCTTCATTGGTGTATTTTTGGAGATCATCATGGATAGCCCACTTTTGTACATTTGTAGTGCAGAAGCTGCGTAGCTATCATATCAGGAACCTAATTTCTCGAATTATAGAGATAGGTACTAGTTGTGTCCCGCGGTTTCACCCGCGTTAAGAATTGTAACGTAATGCTTGATAGCCTATACCCTTCCTCGTGAATGTAGCTATCATACATAAAAAGAATTTTTTAAATCCGACTTGGAGTTCCGGAGATTAGCGGGTTCAAACAAACAAGCAAGCAAACAATTCTTTAGCTTTATTGTATTAGTATAGATAATGTTCAACATAAAACTATTAATAACCTATAACTTGTAAGTTGCTTTCATATATTATATTTTATTTAAGTGTCTACGCACAATAAGAGATATTGTCGTTAAGTCGAAAAGTAACACATTAATGACAAACAACATTACCACATATCATACATAAAACTTCTAATCACCCAATAATAAACCCGTATTTTTACACAGGCAACTAACCGAAGTGCACCTACCTAAAAACGACTGAACACAAAACAAATTCCGCAATTAAAACGTACTTTTATTTACCGTCAGATTTGCAGAGCAGTGCCAACAACGCGCAATAAATATCCGGGTTTAATAACGCGACGGCCGGGTTAAGGCCGGGTCACCCGGTCAGGGAACGCGACACGGGACTTTCTGTAGCAACATCCTCGGTGCATCCCTGTATAAGGCGACTTCTGGGAGTCACCAGTGTGATCAATTTAATATGAACAAATAAAGCCCATGATGATAGAACACAGAAAAATGAGGATGAACTGTTTCTAATTCTGAATTTTCAGTTACTTTCTATACCTACATTACGTAGTAAAGTTTGTGTGTAGTAAAATTCATTTGAATTAGAACATAGATGTAAAGTAGAGGTTACTATTAGTTCCAGTTATAGTAATATCACAATAGAAACACTTTCAAAGCTTATATTTTGCTACCTTAACAGAAACAAGCTTTGTCTCTGTTATTTGATGTCTAATCATCATATTTCATCGCAGTACCTATAGCCTATAGGTAAATATTTACATTTAATAAGCCCGGGCAACGGTCACTAGGTCACCAAGAAACGTTGCATCATTCTTGAACAATAATCTCATTGTCCATTACTAAGTGATTGTTTTTTCTAATAAATACATCGCAGACCTCGTCTGCAGCAAAGTGGGATGCAACCCATCTATAAATTAAAATAGCTAGCGGTTCTGAAAACGGTGCGCCTGTCTTTTGCCTGTGCATCGTGAGATAGACACACCTAGAAAGACACATAAAAAGCCTTTTAATCTTTATATTATAATCATAAATAAAACCTTTACTTAGCTTCTATGCAGCTCTTTGATAATCCGGGGAAAATGTTAGGTTACCCGGCTATCGAAAACTTGGTTAGTTGATACAAAAATTCCATAAATTTTTAGCAGGATTAAACTGTTTGAATGGCTTAATGATGTTAGTTAGCGTCCTCTTCAACCACTACCGAAGATCGACAAGCGTGAATCGAAAGGAAATGGGGCAGAAAAGAATAGTTTTTTAATGTATTTTATATGAATGAATACAAATGAATGTTATAGACGAGTAGGTACATTTTATGTCATCTATATTTCGTCGCGCAGGACATAAAAGGACATCTTATTAATACATTTGCACTTGTTTCGATAGCAAATTACTAATAATGACAGAGTAGGGAGGTAGGTACGACTTCGATGAAAGTATCGTTATAATTTGACCGACTCGTAGTGAGTTCCTTAATTATACGCTTGGGGTAGCGAATACGTAATTTACTGTATGTGTTACTTATCGGGTTTCGGGCCCCACACTTGCGTGATCTAATTTTGAAGGAGACAATAGTCTTCAGTTACAGTGTATTTGGTTTGTTAGATCACATTGATTTGTCCTTGGAGTTCTGATATGAGCTATATTGTCTCTTGAAATTCTTCTTTCTCTCATTTCGTGAGAACCATAGGTGTCTGCCACGAGGAGACTTCCCCCTACCAAATTTGAATAAACTTTAACACTACCAGCTACGATACAGCTTAATGCATTCTAAACAAAAGCTTTTAGTTAGCCATAGTTCAACACAATAGCTATCTAATGCAATAAGTAGCTGCTATGGGTGCGATGCGGCTATCTCTGCATTACCATAATACAGAAATAGGGTAATGAGTCTACTCACGCCACTGCAGCCCACACTTGGCCCAGTTTTATACATCCGATGTTAAAACATTGTTATAAACCATTTTGTGGGCTCACCAAGGTTCGAGACCCATGCGTGCGTCATGGTGAAGGAAAGCATCGTGACGAAGACAAAACATACAAGCCTGAGTATCTGTAACAGTCTGGTCAAGCATGGGATGTGTATCAACTATAATTGAACTAAACTAAACTAAGCTTGAAAATGTATTAGATGAATGAACGATTTTTATGATGTTGCGCGTCTTTCTATTTGGAACGTAACCAAATGAATATGGTTGAGATGCGAGTTGATATTGCTTAACCTTCTATCAGTCTCCCTTTCAGTAATATACATTTTTAAAACTTTGCAGTGCTGTAAATAAATAATCAAAGCGTGTGAATTTTAATATATCACGTTCAAATATCAATATGTAAATTCACCCAACATTCACCAACTAGTGTAACTTGTTAACAAACATAAATTTGCAAGGATAACATTATATTCAAATGCAGCCACCGATGCATCAGTGCAGGACTAATATTTAATGAGCGCACATGCACAATATCCCAAGATACTGCAGAACTATGCTAATGAACAACTGAATAGTACATATTATTATGCTAAATTTTGTAGCTGATAAATTTATTATGTGTACCGATGCATCTGTTTAAAATCTGACTGTACTTTTTAGGGTTTACTTAAGAGCAGCATAAAATGCGTTTGTTTGTGAATCACGAAAGATATTTGACTTTATACTCAAGATAGATGCCTAATTGTCTTATGTGATTAAGCTTATCTTTGCCAACAGATGTGTTTAAATCTTCACGCATTTATTAATTCTTTCTTACTTCTTTATGCAGGTCACCAGTTGTTAAGTAGTCTTGCAACTCATAAACCTCGATATTCAACCTCAGACAGTACTGAAGTCGTGGTCCATCGCTGGGTTGATGCTCTTTAGCCTCACATCTAAAGTGTCGCCTAGCATTAACCTACCTCCCTTCCCAATAAATTCCTTGACGAGGGGTTTGCCAGTGTGACTTCCCCATTCACCAGAACCTACCACTTATGAATTAATTTATTGGTTGTGGCAAAGCAAAATTCCTTCCAATTTTACAGCTTTCTGCATTCTGTTGGTATCGCTAACAATTTCTAATTTACTAAAACGTCTCCACAAAGAAACTAGAAATGTAGCTCGTAACAAAAGCTTCAAGGCCAGTGATATTACTGATGGAGACAAAAGTTACCCGTAATGAGAAACAACGCCCGTCATTTTTCAACCGAGCTTATGGGCTTAGCGCCGTCGCGTTATTAAAAAGGTTTGGAGGTGAAAGGGTTAGGGAACTACGGGAGACAAATAAATAGTCTAGTACTTCTGATAGATTCTTGGAAATTGTTTATAAAACAGGAATTTAAGCTGCGGCATCCATCTAGTTGAAACAGCGGATTAAAATGGACTTCCGGGGTTGCGGTTAGAATGAGAGCTCGCCGGAAGGAAGTCGCTTCGGTCACGATTAATACGCCACATGACAAACCCCTGAGGAGCGTAGGTACGAAACCAGTACATTCCATAGAACATCGCGGAAATCTCCAAGTGCAATTAGTTTTAGTACGATTAGAATCTCACATAGCCTGGTATCAGTCTTACGATCTCCCGTCACCAAAATCAAAAGACCATCCTAATGGTAAAGTTTGAGTCGAAATATGATGCTATCAAGTCTTGAAACAGATGCCTTTTTTATTTGAGAACAAATATTTTCCATCGAATAACACATTGCTTTCAGTTTCACATTAGATGCCGTTGTTACTCAAAGCAGTGTTAGCAGACGGATAAAATTTATGTAAGCGTCGAGGGTTTTGAAATATGTAAAATTTGAAGCCGTTGCTCAGCTTTTGTACAAAAAGAGAATATTTCCACTCTCACCTAAGGAATGTTTTCACTTCAAACGAGCGAAGAATTCCAAGACTGTGTGTCTGCTCTCTACGTCTGACGCTTTCGAGGCTCCAGTTTAATTGAAGAAAAAGGCAAGAGTGATCTCGTGTACGGACACATGTCTTTTACTACTTTTTAAACTTGTTCGTTGTTCATACTTTTAACTTTTAGGGTTAATGTGTTTTTTGCTGTTGACTTAGCGATCCGTAGCTTTTTCTGTCATTTCAACTTTATTAGAAAATTACAATTACCGATGGAAAAATGTATTATCCAATGATCAAATCCCCTTTTAAAGCAACAACGCAACCCCGATGTCTTTATCTCTGTTTCATGATGTCAACTCACTGTCATACATCAAGATTATCGTTTCATTTGAGAAATCTCCGATCCGCAAGCGACGAGAAAATTGAAACTGGACTCAAAATCATTAATCAAGATTTAAAGAAGTCCTTCAAACTAAGCGGATTGCCATCTCCAACTGAAAACACAAAATGAAAGCAATAACCTTTATGAAGAGAAATTGTTGTCACTTAAAAACAAACTCAAACTTTAAAAGAACAACCAATTACAACAAAAAATAGACGCTGGAAACCTCGCAAAGTTGTAACAAACTCCAGTCTGAAAATATAGCTGAAGTTCCGCTTTATATTTTCAAATAATACTTTGTCCCACACCGTAATAAATCTTTTTGTAAAAGGGCAGCTGTTTTAACATGTTAAACAAAATACAAAAGTATTCCATTCACCGCAATCTCCAATATTGTTGTCGAAACATTTGTTGGCACAGTACCGCTACGTTCTGTTAATCACTTCTCACATTTTATTAATTAACACTTACTGAGTTGATTACGGTCTGTGCTGCAGATGTTTTATTGATTTGGAAAAACTTTGTAATCCATATGTCTCACCCATTATGGAGCATCCATGAAGATTGTCAAATTACCCATGTCGTTTCAAACACAGAGACAAGAAATTGATTCTGAATACCACGCCAGTGTAATAAGTGTATGTACTCGTAATAAAACTTTTGAGACAGTTATTTAAAAAAACTCTCGGATACGCAATTTTTTTCCTAAAGGATGAGCGCAAGAGCATTTTTTTACACAATCATTAGTTTATATTGAAAATTTAGGAGCAGCAAATTTTGTTGATGTTAGAAGATAGTCTTAGCGCTGTGAAGTTCATATTCAATTGGCAAAATAACCATGTATAAAATATCTAAACAGTACTGTCACTGCATAGCTACTTGTACTTAGTATCTAGTGTATCAGAACCCACGGGCTTACATTAGTGCACAATTCCGCGCAAAGCTAATTAGAACCGACTCCTAAGTGTCTCGCTTAATGATTTCACTAATTGTCTACCTTAATTAGTATTGTCTCACTATAAGCCAAACACGTAATTCCTCAATCATAGCTCACCGTACAATAATGTAACTAAACAGTTACACCTCAACTTCAAAAGATATTTTTAAATGACGGCCTGTTATTAACGATTCAAGAAATTCGATGAAATAGATTTGTGTTAAGAGTATGTAACTAAATGGAGAAAAGAAAAAATAAAGAACGAACGACCTCTACAAACAGATCAAATTCCAAAAGAAGAAAATTCTCAAGTTAACAAGAACAAGGCGAAGTACTCGTAATGAAGTCATGATCTTTTTTGCGTGTAATTACAAACAGAACGCTCACAAAGGACTTGCCTTTACATTTACGTGAAACAAGAGCCCGTTAGAAGGAGATGCGGAAACTACTCGGAAAACTTCTCCCCTTAAGGAAGCTACAGACTATATAGACTGAAGTTTATTTACAAGAGTGCTGCAAAGGTCGGTATGGAGTTGAATAGTAATGAAGTGTAACGAAAATGAACTTTACTAAAAGAACTTAAATTCTTACAACAAAAATAATGTATAATTAACCCCATATCGGATTATTATTACTTTATTATTTAATAGTTTAAAATTAGGGTCTTAAAATTATTTCGTTTACTGCCTACTTTGAAAATCAATTATTTTGTAGTGGAAGAAGTTTCTAAAATTTTTAATTTTATCGAACCCTTAGAAGCGCCATTTCATTTCGCTGTAGGCACTTTACCGTTCCGTTGTAGGACTCTAGGGCCTGCAACGACGTTATAGCTTTATGCTTTCAGTCTCCGATAATGTTTTGCCAGGGGTTCGACAATAGATCCTCTCCGGTCGCCTGCATATCTTTACATGAACTTAGGAACTGAATAACTGATGATATTGCTGGTCCCTTAAGCATTTCAAATTTAGTTCCCAAGTAGAAACAAGAGCTAAGTAGATCATGGTCAACGATACAAAAGCTTATGTTTACTTTATCTAGTCTATTGCTGTTTTTTAACACACGAGTTTTATAAAACTATACCTACTTCTGGTGGTCTGATGGGTTATTTGGTGAAAAATTATATCTACTTCTTAATAAAAAAAACCGAACTAATGGACGATGAGCTTTAAAAAACCCTTCCTAAATTTTTTCCCGGCACATTATCTCCTCCTAAAGCTACAGCGACGGAGACAGATCGACTCATCCAACATTCCCGCTAATTACATCTACTAATGGGCCGAAAGCCGGGGCGCTATCCTCATTTGTTCACGCCGCTAAACAAAAATGTTGCACAAACGGACAAAAGAGTTTGGACCGACCATAATCTTCTTATTCCATTACACTGTACCGGTAGATAAATACAAGAACCTTAGAGAACATTGTTTTTTTTTTATAAAAATACATTATCAACGAGTCGACGAGCATACCGTCCACCAGAAGCTCAACATTCATAAGAAGCTCAGCACGGAGGGTTACTGCCCATGGAAAATATGGACGTTTATACTCCTAAGGACTTAGTTGAAACGCGTCCTATCTAACTTGTCTGCCACTGCCACTCCCACCACACCATTTACCACCATCGACAACTACCCTTATTTTAGCTGGATACATACAGTGCACCCTTACCAACCTGGATCATAGACATAAAGATTAACGTCAAGTATGTTGAGTTTTCCACACCAGTTTTCCTTCCTCGCTTGAGCCTTCCTCCATTTGTTCCGTCGTTAATCTTATTTCTACAGAGCAGTAAAGTTTTAATTCAATGCAATAAATTGCTTTTTCTTTAAAAGATTGGAATCTATTGATATTTACCCAAGTAATTTCCTGAGTTAATCATCCAAAGTATTCGAAAATTAAATAAAGGCAAAATGGCGCGGAGATGTTGAAACGGTCTCAAATATGTAAACTTTCTTTCTCTTTATAATATACGTTCTCATATATTTAAATAGGAATCACTTTTTAACTAAACCTTCACTGTTTAATATCAAGATTACCATTGTAAAGATTCACTCTTTCATCGTTTTCTTAATATAATTAAGTAGGTACTTAGTTTAATTATACTACTGAACTTCAATTAAATTAGTTCTGGAGAATGACTTATAGAAAGATGACATAAATATCTCTGTGAAATAATAAATTAATCTAATTAGGTAGACCTTTACGGTGATTTAATAAATTATTTACCTCCATTGCTATTTGCTTCAGAGTTATTGCAATAAAAGCAACGTCCACAAAATATTGTTTTAAAACACAAACATTTTCCATGACACTGCAGTTGTAACTTACCGAGCGAAACACTAAATCCTTCTATCGGATTCAAACAGATCCAATAAATATTAGCATTCGAGCCCGAAACCTGAACAAATATCGCTGAAAATGAACAGGAATTATTCGTAGATAAAAACTAAATAATTCTGTTAACAATATCGAAAGAAATACGATACAATATTATTAGAGGAAAAATTAATTACCCCCCCCTTAATTATTCTTCTAATACATTCTTTTTTATTTCAAATTACAAAAAATTAAACATTAAGACTAAGAAATAAATCGAAACAAGCGTTATCGTTAACTATATGGTCTAAATAAAGGAAGTAACAGATGTAACAAAGTAAAGAAAGAAGTCACAAAATAAAAAATTAAATATTTATTTACGTTATTGAACAAGAAGAAAAAATCTCAGGTAAGTAAGATTCCTTATAAATAAAAGCTTATCTTTGTGTGCGAATATGAATAACACAAACGAATTAATAAAGGATAATAAACCAATAGATGCTACACACACTTCATTTAATGATTGTTTATTACTTCCCTCAAGCACTACGCACCCTAACCTTGGAATTAGAAAGACATCACCCTATAACTATCCCCTTCTCTCCCATTACCCATATATAGGTCAGTGTGCTACTAGAAGCAAAGAAAGTGAAAATTGAATTGCGTCTGAACGATTTCACGCGGTTTTGAATTCAATTTCTGCAGATCAGATATTCTTTGATACTCCGATATTAAAATATCAGACGTGCGATCCATTTTTATTTTTGGGCTATCTATAATTATATTCATAAAATTTTTCAATTTTCAGGAAGAGCCTGCAGAGGAAAATTCTTTTACTGTTCTTAATCTGTCTTATATCTGTAGACATGTTAGAAGTCTATCAAGCTTCCCTAACGCAGATTAATTATTGAACACGGTATAATTTTTAAACTTTCAATGCTGCCTCCTACTTACTACCTTAAACAATGATATCCAAATATTACCTCTTGCTCATTAAATGTACATTACTTTAATTTGTAGAGCGATTACGAGCAATAAATCGGAGCGTTCATTCTACACTTTTTATAATAATTGAAACATCGGCGCGAACAGTTACTTAGATGTCTTCCAATTTCTCATGAACATCTTGAAGAAAGACAATAATGTATATCGTGAAGGATAAATTATTCCGCGTGCCAACACTTACGCAGTGAGAATTACAGTGGGAACTCGTCTAAAAAGTTAATATTACAGTAAACGTAGTAGGTAATAACAGCCCCATGCACGGAATGTTCAATATTTTATTTTAATACCATATTTGCGCTCTATTGCCTGCGAGCACTGCGACCTTGCTTCGCGGATACGCGCTAACAACTAATCTCCCAACGGTTCAGATAAAATATAATATAACTGCTATATTTTAATGTAACTGGCATGAAAGTGCGGACTGAAATATGAATAGAAATTGAAATTTTTATATCTTAAATGACTAGAACGCAGTGCAGCAATACAGGCCATCAGATGTTAGTGGTAATTGCAACTAATGGACATCTACGTCCGACCTCAAATAGGATAGAAATCCTATAATGCCGCCCGAAAAAAAAGACGTGTCTGATTTGACATCAAAACAAAAAACGACGCAACTGACATTTTATTTGAAGTTCGGCCGGGGAGGCACCACCATCATAAACAGCCACGAAGCATGTCTTATGGCATGATAAATACAATTAATTCGAGGCGACCATCTCAGTCCCCATGAGTGACATCATCTCCACGTATTACTTCAGGACTTCTGTTCCACAAGTGATGAATACGGTTTCAAATGTTGTAATAAACTGACGGCTATTTAGCAGTTGCAATTTGCAGGCTGTTCAACATAATTATAGTCCAGCATTTCTGCGGAGCAATGACCATGGCAAAGACATGAGCAAACGAAAACAAACAACGATAAGATATAAATAAAGGAATACTGTTACGATCTGAATCCGTTGGTTTACTACGCGTAGTAATTTTTGATAAGGCACTCCTAACCAAAACATTTGACGTATCGATTGGTTCGGTTTATTAACCTCTATCTGTTTTTGTTGCAACAGGTTCTGAGATATCGATCCATTACCTAAAGATAATTTCTAATCCAAAAGCTACATTATTATGATTTTGGCTAAAATTGCTAGGAAAATGTAATACAGAAACCTACTACCCAGAGAGTTCTAATTAAAGCCCGTAAGTTTGATAAGGATTAGCTTGTGAATACTACTAAGTGGGCGTGGTCAACTAAGACCTTATCCTTCTAACCTCTTCAAAGAAACCCTTGCCCAGCAATAGCGTCTAAGATATTTAGGTATGATTTATAATAACACCTTTCATTATAAATAGTCGCTTATTTTACTAATAACCAAAGGCTTACATAGTAAGTAAGTAAAATGATTAAGAATAGAACAACACGATATAATAATAAAATGATTGCGTTTCTAGACACGTTAGACGAGTTGAGAACACAAGATTAAGAACAAAATACTGCTCCATTTTCTTTACATGATTCCTTTTACCAGGCACCACACACAAAACTTGTTAATTAATACTTCATCCTGCATCCGAGGGTGGAAATGAAAGGCTTCATGTGAGTCGTCATTAATCAACGCGGAACAGCTGAGGCTTGGGTAAAGTTACTTTATTTAAGACACTTTAGTTCAAAACGGGCCCTTTGAAAAAAAAGATGAATTCTGAAGACTAAAAACATTATAATGTACAACATTTTTGACCTGAATGATAAACGATAACTGTCGTTTTTTCTGAACAGAGAGCGTGTGAGGTGCACAAATTAGTAGCCGTATGTAGCTGATCTTTTTAACACATGCCGTTGCAGCATTGCATAAATTAAAAAAGTACTGATTAAAAATATTTTCAAAAGTAGGTTAGGTGCCGTTTTCCACAGAACACCTATGCTTCAATGCTCAAACGATGTGATAACAAAATTACCCGTGCGCTTTCGAAGCCTGAATACACTTTTCAACGTTGATTGATTGCACATTCAACGTTGAAAGCAGCAGTCACAGCAAATGAACAGACTGAATCAACGCAAAACCTCAGTATTACGAGTATGTTAAGACCGGCACAAACGACGTCATTAATCAACCCATGCTCGGGCTCCACTCAAATGGCCTGTTTGCTCAGGGCTCATTAGAATTGCTTCAAGACCGGAGCTGGATAAGAAACGTTGCCGACGTGAGATAGCACGATTATATGAATTTTAAAAAATATCGTAAGGTGGACTTTATTGCTGGAATCAGAAGCGACTAAGACCACTGCAGTTTTGAATATTTGAATATTAAGGCAACCAGTGTGGGGGCATTTCATCACGGCTACCGACACGGCATACAGGACTGAGAAGTTTAAGGGTCGACGAAAATCTCTTCTGTTCCAGAAAGAAATTCTTAAGATAGAATAGCTGCAATAATTAAAAATAGTACCAATTACTCAACAACTTTAAATATCCTGGAAAGATGTCCCGATTTCACACCTTATTCAAAAATGTAATAAACCCCTAATTCGACAGTACTTGATGATATTTGAAGTACAAAGACGAATAAAGCAAATAAGAAACGGACAGGTGAAGATTCTACGAGTATGAAAAATTATATTTAAATTCGCTGACTCGCTTCCCTTTATATATCTCTCACGCTTTGAGATTGAGCGAAGATAATGTTCAATTCTATTTCAAATATGCCGCGAGCCGTGAACCTTATTGAAATCCACTTTTCATTTCCTGCCATAAATCAAAATTATGTAGGTATATTCACACTGAATATATTAGTGGAGACTAGTATTATAAGAAACGAAACTCATTTCAAACATAAGATTTAAACGATTAACCGCTATCAGTTCTAAAACTATGATCGTCAATATCCATTCTACAAACTGAATCGAGCTATTGAAGCAGAAACGAGTAATTATGTGGACGAAGAAGAAACTCGGAGCTAACAGCAGTAATTAGTGATCGTCGCCCGATAGCCGAAGTTCATTAAGTACACACACTTTGGCTTGAAATCTGCACGTTACATGAAATTCAAAGTTCCTCTACTGGTTATTTTTGTCCTTGTAAGTATGACACACGCTTCAACCAGAAAATCACACAGCAACCTCTTCATCAATTCAATTATTATTAAATTGTCTGGAGGGGATAGCTATTTTCAATCGATTTAAAAAAAGCTGGAGGTTCTCAATTAGACTGTATTTTTTTATGTTTGTTGAACTGTTGAACTGTTATGAACGGATTTTGATGATTCTTTTTTTATTTGAAAGCTGCTGCTTCCCGTGTGGTCCTATTTGAATTTGGTCCAGTTCTGACAATGGCATGAGAAAACCAAGTTAGTCTTAAATTTGCAAATTTGCATTAAGTATGTCAGATCTACTCGTATGTATCAAAACTTTTATATCTAAAACTATTAGATACTACTACTAGTTAAATGTAACTTACTCGTATTTTTATTTCCAATTGATCATTAAACCTTATTGATCGCAATTACATTATACGATTAATTGTTATAAATGACGACTGTTACCAATTGTTGACAGCAACAATCAAACCAAATCAAAACAACAAAGGCACGCGACCTTTCGATTTAACTGTATTACGGTTTGTGACGGTCGAGTTAACTTACTATCAGATAGTTTGGACTTTGGATAAAATACTCTTTATCGCACACAAAGAAAATGGAAAAATAAATGAAGAGCAACCGGCGGTCTTATTGCTAGGTACTCGTATATGCAGCAATCTTCTAGACAACTGACCAAGGACAAAATATAAGTTATAAAGTTGAAGAGCAGGTTTCAACTCAAAAGTATGGAAATTATACTATACGTAGAAAGTATTTTTATATACTTCTAGCAAAGTTAGCATATAGCGCCCACTGCCCATAAAATGACTGTGATGATAAGTGGTCAACCTTTGCAGTAAGCACGGGTAACACTGGAAGAATCGCTAATTGGGACAATTACGATGACGGATAAATAAATAATAAATAACGCTTCACACTCACAGCCCCACATTAGGATTCCCTGTGCCGTGGGTGCCATGGACACATACACAAACACCCAGACCGAGAACAGAAATATAAATTCATCATTTAAATTTCTGGCTCGCCGGGGATCGAACCCGGGACCCTTCGAATGGTGGAC
>DWAV01000564.1:0-18452 GCA_018231305.1 Noctuana lactifera
GTAGCAGACGAGTATGCAGGCCACCTGGTGTTAAGTGGTCGCTGCCGCCCATGGACATCTACATACAACCTCAAGAAGGCTCGTGTCCGTCGCATGTCGCATGTAGTTGCGCTGCTACCTCGGAGGCTGATGGTCGCCTCGTAAGTGTGGCCGACAACTACAAGGAATATAATAATATGTTCTAAATTATGAAAATTTAATTAGATCTATCTACAAGTCAGTAGGTATTTACAAAATTTTGTTATAAAATTACATCGAAACATTTGAAAATTCTTCATTACCTTCTTTCAAGATGTCTTATCAAAAATTGCTGGCATGTTTAGAGGCAGGTAATTAAAATGTCCAAGTAGAACCGAAGTACCCGCTGTATTGATGGGGAACAAATATCCGCCGGAGATTGTCTGCGCTGTTATTGTGTAGGGAGCTCGCGACTCGGCGTAGTGGGACCAGCTTATTATTATGAGAGACCGGATATTTTTTCAGGATACACGAGTAGGTAGGTACATCTTATTTATTTATAAACAAACTTCATTGAAACAAATAAAAATGTGTGCCGCAGTAGGTAGCGAACGGCGAGCTTAATGCTAAATAGCATTATCTTGCAGCCAACCAAACAAATAAGATGGCGGCACGGAATAATAATAAGAAAAAAATAAAAGATTGAACGAAATGTATAAACAAAAATATACATATATTTATAAATAATATAAAAAACTAAAGATAGGTATACCTACTAGCAAATATAATATAGCGCTCATATATTCTATGTGGTTTAACAAATTTTATTTCCAATAAATATTCAATAATTAATTAATTGATAATTATACTTTTACATTTTAAATATAAATGTTTAATATATTTTTACTTAGAATTGTTATTGTATAGTAACATGCTAATAAAATTCACATAATAATATTATTATGGTAGGTCTAATTATAATTTTCTGCTTTGAATTATGTAACAAACTATCTACTAGTACATTAAAGCTTCACAATAGAAATGAACGAGTATTTTTTATATTATGATCGAATTTTGACATACTTTATTTTACCACGAGGAGGTAAAAATATCACCAGGATAAATCTTTTACACAAACCAACGTGGCTTTGTGAATAAAATCACGAAAGTAAAAAACAAAAAACGCTCGCTAAAGGATTTGCCGTGTCACGCGAGGTTGCGGCTTATCGTGGATTGGCGCTCATACTCATATATTCTATGTGCTTTAACTAATTTTATTTCATGTATGTACAACATTTCGCTCAATAGAGGGTCAATTAGGTAAGGAAATAAAGGGAATAATAAACTGTCTACAATTTTTACTGCTACTTACAATGAACAGCAAGAACAAGAACGTATAAATACGAGTACATTATAATTGTGTGTGTGTAGTGGTTACCACGCCAGTCCACCATTCGCCAAGGTCCCGGGTTCGATCGGCGGGCAGAAATTTAAATGATGGATTTAGATTTCTGTTGTAGGTCTGGGTGTTTGTGTATTTGTCTGTGTGTGTGTCCATGGCAGCCACGACACAGGGAATCCTAGTGTGGGGCTGTGAGTGTAAAGCGTTATTTATTATTATAATTATAGTAGAAACAAAAGTTTTAAATATTAGGCGAGTAATGGTTACCAAAGGGGGGGGGGTCTTTAGGGATTGTTCAAGACAATCTTTCGTTATAGGCACAGTATAGAATAGAATATAACAGAAGTGGCTATGGTGTACCTACACACTATACTTATTATATTTAACAATCCTATAAAATAGATAAGTATATACCTACTAGATTTAGGTATTTTTACTTACCGTCGTCATGCCTATTGTTAATGTGTTCAAACAAGAAAAGTGAGAAATTGTGTCGAGAATGCTTGGGCGATTATATCAAGTTGTATAATGTGCACAACACTTTTTGAAATTGCTTCACTGCTTTAAGGCAAAAGTTGGTCGTATATGTGCTCAAGATTTTAAGAACGGTTTATACTCTGTACCTATACCTGTACTTAGGAAATATATTTGCTATGCCTAAAGACCTTTATCTGTCGAGGCAGAAATTCATAGATTAAACATTGATTTACGAACAGTTTTGTAAATTCACAATGACGGTAGGACGATACAAGAATAGAGGATCGGACTCCTAAGTAGTAAATTACTATACATACCTATATCATATACAAACATATTATATACATTAAAAGAAGGAAAAATTACAAATACTTAGTACAAAGTAAGAAGAGTTTTCTGCACAAAAAAAAATAAAGAATAAGAGAAAATTCAACATTTAAGGTGCTACGTTGTTTTAAAGGAATGGTTCGATCTCACGCGTAATTTGTCATTCAAGGGCGTGACAGGACCGAACGAAACTCCCGACCAGTGGGATTATAGGACAACCTTATGAATAATTAAGTTACGGGGGAGAAACTTTTATATTCGTCGCTAACTTCCATCGCCAAGAATAAGTAGGTCGTTTTTAATGTGACAACCGAAAGCAAACAGGGAAAAACGCTTTGACCTTTTCAATGTATGAGAAAGAAACTCAGAAATAAAATTGTCTAAGTCCATATCAAGGAAATGCTTTGTAAAGGTCATGTCGAAGTATCTTATGGCATTGAAGAAACAGGAAATTAATTACTGTAATGGAAATAAGTATGTATGTAGTGGCAGTCGAAAATAACTGTCTTTTGCTTAACTTTTTGCAGATTTACAGGAGTTGTATAGAGATAATTTTATTTCGATATTGATATCAATTGAAAATAAATTTCGTCTAAGCTACGAAAGTTTTACATTAAAAGTTCAGTTGTTTGAAAACTACCTATTTATTATAAGGTATCAATCCAGTTTTATAATTAAATCATGTTTAAGTCATGTTCAATATTATGAATTTTTAAGACTAGATAATAATATATTTTAACTTTAAACATGAAGAGAAACTTTTTTCTAAATAATAAATTAGAGAACCCTGTAGAGATTTATTATACGAATCATCAATTACGAAAAATGTTTGAAGGTTCGTCACAACATTATGAATTAATAATGAGAGTTGTGTGAGTGGGGAAACTGGATGCTTTGATAAAATATTTATCACTAATTGACGGTAACTTTTTAATAATAACTAAAATGGAACTTGTGATTGATTTTAAAATTGTGGTGGAGTCGGGAAAATTAAATACAATCTTATGAAACGTGAGGCGCTGTTGACAGTAGGAGAAAAACAGAAGAATATAAACGGCATTTCTGTATCACTTACATACGAGTAGGTATTTGAAAAAAGTTAATTTTTTTTTTAAATTTACGAACTTTTTAGAATATTTTTTGGTATTACGTCGAATATACATGAGATTAGCACCTGAAAAGATAACTATGACTTAAACTATATATCTTATTGCAACTCCATTGTACTTACCCATAGATATTCGTGCAAATAAATCATTTTGCCTTTGTCTTCGTCTTGGTGTAGTTTCCCTAATTCATATAAACTGGTGAAATTTCTGTACGTTTTAGTTTAAAAATTATACAAAAATACATAACGTATCTTAAACGCAAAAACTACATAAAATTCCTGTGATATTTTTCTTCGTGATGAGATTAAAACGAAACATTGGAAGCTATCGTGAAAGCATAAAAGCCAATAAAAGCTCACGTATTCTGCTATCTTACATGCAAAGTAAAGGAATTTGATATGAGAAAATGAGACTGTTGCGTTCTTTATCATGAAAAATAAAATTTTGTCTGAAAATATGCTGGAAGGAATCAATTCAGTCTTCGAATAACGTTTATGCTTTTTACGGAAATTGTAATTGTAAATGTCGGTGTATAATAATATTATTAGTAGTACTTAGAAGAAATTAGCTGGCGCATGAAAACTCTTGTTTGTTGAAAAAAAAACAGTTGATACTTTATACCATTAAAATTAGGTATAAAGAATCAACCCTTCAGTCTCGGTGTTAAGTGTTATTAGTGTACGCAAATTGCAAATTGCTAAATAAATAAATTTAATTAAAACCTGTATATTAAAGTTTATTTGCACCTATAGTTAATTGTCAGTTGTATCTGTGTAAGTTTCATAATATTAATAAGAAATAATAAATGGCAGTGCTCCATTTCCACGAAGAAACATTTTCTACAACTACTTACAATATTATTTCCGTATTCAATGCATAACATCAAGAGCTCTGCAATGAAATATTGCACTATCTTGTTATGTTCGACGTTCGAAACCGTTATTGTTCTATTTAGTATATTTGTATAGTTTATGTTGAAATTGAAAGGGTATATTTCTTTTTCGCGTAGAGGTTAAAAATAGACCATTCATCAGCGTGCACGTATAGAAGAGATAGCAATCGTTTGACTCAAGAATTTTTACAAAGGCTTTTACAGCCTTTTATACTGCAACTCACCATAATTACAAGCGAAATATAGCTAATAATTTTCAAAAATAAAACACGACACCACAAATTGTCCAAAGCGGATTCATTTTATTAAAATAATATCTGAATCAAAATAATTTGACAATTCCCTTGCTAAATGGCAAATCAAAATTACCTTATACGCAAACAGAGACAAAAAAGTCCGTTTTTATCGAGATCACACATTAAAATTTCATATGACGCCTTCTCGCTATAGATATCTAAATTTATTATTCTTTTAAGAACTAGTCTCTCTATATTAGTCTTGAACTTGCTTATTACGTTATTATTAATTTTAATTGTATGCTTAATACTACATCTAAAATAAAATTAGATAGTTAAGATTGTTAACTTAAAATTTTCTTTAATCTGGAAAATAATTAGAAATTAATACTAATAAACCTGCTTAAAAATAAATGTCAAGGCCCAAATTATTGACTTCTATTGTACTTATGTAAATTATATTTTATTTTATGACGTACCATTATTTTATCTGTAAATTAACCCTTTCTTAAAGCATAACGGGTACGAGTTAATTTTGTTTGCCGACATCATCCGACTTTTGACGGAACCGGCAACTCATTTCCGATATATGATAGGTATCTTACATACCCTCCGACAAGGGACGTTTAATCCGGAGAACCGTAGAACTTCATAAATTAAATATTACGAGTTTGCCGATAATACTGCAAATCTTGAAGAAGTATTTAAGACTTTGTTTTATACTTACTATGTAGTGATGTTTTATGTGTTTTATTTTCGTATTTCTATTTTATATAATAAATATTACTATCTAATTATTTCATACGTTCTAAAAATATTACATAAATTTCTTCTCTTTTCGGAAGAATGTGAAGTCTAACTTATTCTATTTCTTTTCTTCTTAAACCAAACCACTTTTTAAGTTTTTTAGTAGGTTCCTCATACAAATATTTGTTACTATTGCGCGTTCGATACGGAGTTGAGCAAGAAATTAATTAAAATACATTAATGAACCCTTGTGTATCAGTAACTATGAAGCTTCTGCGGCTTCACTTAATTAAAATCACAGTCAGTGCTTCTCGCTTAATTATTAATGGAGTGAAAAAATAAATGTTCATTAAAGACGATGTAATAAATATTTTCTGCCCCGAAAATTGCTCCTAATTAATTTTTTTCATCGCTAAAAGCAAATTTTTGGCTCGTCCTGGGAGATACGATATCATCACTGGAAATGAACGCTTTCAAGCTCCCGTAAAACGCTAAGAATAAGAATATTTTAATTAAAAAACCATTATTAGTCCATTTTAATGTATAAAAATGTTTGATTTTACTGAAGCACTTTGTATTTTATTTAAATAAATAAATAAGGCCTTACACTCATAGCCCTATGTCCTACACTACGATTTATTAATTCATGGGTGCCTCGGATACACACAAAGACATCTAAACAAACACGTTTTTCTTTTAGTAAGTAACTATTTCGTTGTTATTCATTACATTATAATTATAAAATTACACACATTAATTACAGACAAATTATTATAGATATTATAAAACACACGTCTATAACAAAACTAGTGAAAACCGTACACATTATACCTGTATTCGTAGACTTTCTTGTATTTTATAAAAAAAATCAAATTTGAGAGAGATTCGGATAAAAAGGGTTGTAATTTCTCGTACACTACGAGTATCTAAATAATCTGATATCCAAAATATGCAATACGCAAATATCTTTTTCCATGTACAAAATATTTTATGTTGTAATTTAATACGAATACTTTAAACGCATACCTGGCTAAATTTCGAAAATCGCCGATGCTTGAAGAATTTTACCAGAGCGTGGGTGCGTTTCAATCGAAATTCAATTAATCAGTCGTTATGAATCCAATGATTGACTCCAGTAAACTAATAAATAAGTAAATACATTTTAAAGGGGCTATGAGGGGTTTTTTTTCAGGAAATCTCAGGGCGAGTACCTTTCGCAACGGGGCCGGCGAAAGGCTATGTCGGACCGACTAAAAACCTGACGGTGTCCACCTCGCCACCACAAGGTGGAGCCACGGGAACGCTTTCGCACACTTCCGCGATAGGTGAGATAATTACTGTCTATTAAATAACAGCCGTAAGTTACCTCGAGTTTGCTGTAAACTCGAGGTAACTTACGGGTTACACTTTTTAAGTACTAGTTGCCCCACTTGCGAACTAGAGCACTTACTGCTCAACCTTACAGCTTAGAGTAGTTTAAGCTTAGAATCTGCTACCTTTTAAAGTTATCTTTCTATGTAATACATTCCACATAGTGTAGATAATATTTGTAATACATTTGATTTGAAACGTATTTACTATGAGTTTTAACAAACGGTAAATAAGATGTTCTCAATTATCTCTAAAATGGTTCAGTCGCTGTTATTTTTGCGTGTTGATGTCATTCTATAAATCCCTATAAATAAAAGTGAATGTGAATAGATACGCCATGAATATTAAACACAAGACTGTTTGAAAGGGTTTCAGCAGATTGATGGGTGCGACGCCCTGCCCACAACAGCCTGCCGTCCGGATAATTGATATTCAGTAAATATTGGCGGATAAAATAAACCGAAAATTGAGTTTTCAAAACCAGCCTAAATTAATTTGGAACTTCATAACAGCTTCGTGTCGACATAAATTTTTTATTAAAAACAAATCCCTCGGCTCACGGAATAGACTGCCCGGACATACTTCCAGTGTATAAACAATGTTGCTTGAAATTAGACGAAACTCACGTTTCTGCTGCTTTTGGGGCGAAATGAATTACTATTTGAGGAGAGGAGGGAAATATTCTTTAATCTGTAACGCTATAAGGTTGGCAAGTCCACTTTGTTAAGTTGCTTTTGCAATTTATAGAACCTACGAGTACTTACGAGTCAATAAAAATTAATCACTAAATGTGTTACTACCTAATCGCAAATCTGGAGAACGACGGAGCCGATTTATTTTATTCTTTTTTTTAAATGTTCCTGATGATGCGAGCCAGGTTATGAAAAGAAAAATTTCGTAAAGTGGCCATTCCAAAAGTATTATTTACTTTTAACATACACGAAGGCGACCCCGTCAGCCAGACCCACCTAATTTTAGTTCGGGTTCGAGGCTTACTTAATTGGCGAAAGTTTGTAGGCTGCTTGGAGTCCTTCAATAAGAATTAACGGCTACCTCTACCATTCAAAACCGAGAGTTAACCGCAGAAGAGTGAAAATTCCTTTGAAATTCAACTAGTAGCTATTGGTCTTGCCCTAAGCAATGTAATTTGCAATTCAAATTGTAAATTTTTTTGTTAGTTTGTGTTGAGTCGAATAACTAATAAAAATTTAAGAAGTATCACGATACGGGAGTCACTAAATAATTTTTTTATAATATTCTGCTGATTACTGGTCGATAATGAGATACGTTAAGATGAGTTAAATTGGGATGAAAGAGAGACGTCGTTTAAACGAAATATTCTTGCTGCACCAGCCCTATAAACTTAGGTTCGAGAGTCAAGTTCGCTCATTTGAGAGCTATTCGATGCTACCTAGTGCAAGCGATTGTTGGCGATCGTAGATACGGTAGATACATACGTGAAGGAGTTAGTTCACACAACTTTGACTTGACTGCGTTCTCGATTGTGTTCATTCGAGTTTGGTGTTTGTTTTAGACTTACTTCAGTTTAAAGCGTTTGCGTGGTTAAGCATTTATAGTCAATAGATTACTGAAATTTATTACTCAATTGAAACGGCTTAAGAATAAGCACAAATTAACCTGTCTACAAATATATAGATTCCAGTAAATTATGTAGTATATTTAGTACCTACAGATATTATAGCCAATTATTTTTCTTCATTTCCAGGCCGTACAGTTTAACTTCTCAAGTACCCACTTGTACTCAAGTACCCACTAAAGAACTATAAATATGATTATTTCAATTCTTACCATTTTTCAAATTACATTTATCATTCAAAACACGATGACATTCTATACACGTAGGTACTCAAGAAAACCAATGACTATGTTAGATAAATTAATTCTCTCTTCTCTCATATTCAACAACTTTTACCTTTAAATTGATCAGAAGATTGAGATCAACATTGCCTTCAACCCTTTTTTATGTCCCATCGCTGGGCACGGGTCTCTCCCCACAACCGGGGAAGGCCTGGAGCATACTCCACCACGCTGTTCCAATGCGGATTTGTGGAGATACGGGTTAGTGGCCAACCCGTGTCGAACGTTGTCAAACCGCCCAAAGGGCCTCCGACCAGGTTTAACGACTGTTATCTATCGATAACAACCGGGACTGACGTCTTAACGTGCCCTCCGAAGGACGCAAGCGCGCATGAAATTTGCCACTAGCGGTCACCCATCCGAGTACCGGACGCGCCACACGTTGCTTAAAAATGTGATTGCTTGCGATCCACACTACCTGCGGGGCGCAGCGCGCTTCAATCATTTTAACATTGTTATATTTGTGTAAAAATTTGAAATACGATCAAACATTATTTTCGTCATCGCTGTCATAGTAATTTGAATTTTATACACGACAATGAGGATTTTAAAATATCGATAAAAACGAGGGAGAGATTTATTGCCCCAGACAAACAGTCTCGCATTCGTCTCAATTATCCGGACAGGCCATCTGTCAATCAGGCTCCCGATGGAGTGATTCGTTACCAATTTTCGTTGGCAACTGGAAATAAAAAGAATATTTTAAGATTAGCATCAGCTGTTCCTTGTAAGAGTAATGTTTTGTGGAAAAAAATTAGGCATGTGAAGTGGTTTTTCATCTCAAAAAATATTCAAATCCCCGAATTATAAACTGATGATGCTAACGGCACTCTGAATTATGTATCCTCAAGAAAACTTATTTACCTGCGTTTTAACGTACAATATTCATCCAAGTCCTTTCCATCATTTAGCTTTGAGTCGGAGACCTTCGCATATTATTATGCCGGTATTTCACCCTATTTTTTATATTAAAGTATTAAAATCACATAAAATGACCCGTTACGAATACGAACTACAAGGCAACTTACGACTGGTAGAAAAATAGTAAAAATATTTATGCGAAGGTTTTTATACGATATTAATGCATATTTCATGTTTGGGCAATAAATATTGTACGAGGGGCAAAAAGTAAGGAATTGGGTGACCATAACTCAGTAAATTTAATCATGAGGCGCCCAAGTTGCGAGATCTTGGCCTCTTTTGAACTATGCGTTGCGGTTTGAGGTCGCAATGTGCGCGCAGGCATGGATTTTATATTAAAACAAATATGCTGTTACTAAAAAATATATTAGGACTCGTAAAATGATAAGAAATTAGCCTCTTCAGGATGTGTATTTTTATGTGTGGCTAGCTTATGTCACAGGATGCTAAGAAGCCACAGGACTTTCGATCTTCCAGAACCGAACAAAAATATTTTGCCACAAAATAAAGCAAAAAACGTTCATGAGCGTAGCAAAGTTCAGTGTATGATCAAGCCATTAAAAACGTTTGACCAATAAAAGCAAATTGCAGCGTGTTAAATTAAATGCATTGTAAGTATATAAATCAAACAGCGAAGTTTGAGTTTGAATTTCGGCGGATTTTTAGTTCGGACCTGTATTGTTTGGAAGCAGTGCAGATTTTCCGCGCTGGTGAACGCTAGTGGGCGCATCGTATGCTCGCAGCTAATATAAACGGACTAATGTGTAACAATAGTATTTACATTTGAGGCGGATTTGTCTCGCGGTTTGTTTCGGGCGCGTTTGAATTATTACAAATTCGGTAGACCGGCGCGACGGCCCGACCGTTGTTCAAACATTTTGTACGAATAAATGGGTGTGCGGAGTAATAACTGTGGAGAATTGATTGGACGCTTTTGTGTATATGTGGTTATGAAAAGTGTATATGTTTTAAAGTCTCATTATATTGCATTTATTTTATGTATGTGGATGTATTGTATAAGTAATGTTAGTAGATACCTCGATAAAGCTTATTCCCATTGTAAAAATGTTTAAGTTATAAATTGAAGAAATTCGTTATCCACAACATATGTGTAGGTAGGTACTTGAAATTGTTGTTTTTGTAAAAAAATAAATAAATTTAAAAAATAACTTTTTTTAGTATTGATATGATTTGATAAGAAAAGCTTACAATACGTGAATCTAGTCCTAGTTCTTTTCAATTTATTTTAAGTAATAATTCTTATACGATATGTATCTTTGCTTCTTTCTAGTAGAATTTTTCTAGTCTGCAACACAAGGGCAAAGCTTCTGGTGTTGCAAATGTTGTCAGACAACGTTGACCACTTGTCAACGTTGTCTGACAACATTTGCAAAAGTTAGGTGACCGTATTATTCTTATTCCTGTTTGTCATTATCAGTATTTTATTATAGGAAAGAAACATCGTATCAACCGGTACGCCACAATAATAAATTACTGTTAAAGTTCGCAGTAAAAACAACAAAGCATACTGATACCGAAATCATTTTATCGCACTCTTGTAAAGTTGCAGGTGTGCTCGCGTAAGTTGGAATCGCAAAACCGCTACATCCGGTGCTGATCGTAAATAACAGCGTAGTTTTACGACCCGGACCCGTCTTACAAAGTTTTCTCAATCGGAACAGTTTCCGTTTTACGATTATTCCGCAAATCTGGAATTCAACTTAGTACCAAATAGTACCAATTGAGATGTGTGATGCTTTGTTCTAAGAACTTTAAGTAGGTCGTCTCATATTCATTGAGATAAGCGATATAAAGGAGGTAATTAAGCCTTTATCTTTAATGTTTTATTCAAAGGGATCTGTTACATAGGCAGAGGTTTAATGATCGGGTTTAATGGTATGTCTGTTACAAAATATTTTACATATACTTAAATTCATGTTCATATCATGACTGATTATAAGGTCCATATAAGTCCATGTTCAACTTCGCTGTATAGTAACCCAAGTCGCGTGCAGGCCACTTGATCGGGGCCTACCTGAACTTGTGGCCGCTATGTAAAAAAAATATAGCCCTTATTAAATAACCAAGACGGAACTGCGTTTCACAATTTCTGGTGTCTAATATTGTTTTGGTGTTGACAAAGTAAACAAAACAAACTAATTATTAATAGATAAAACATTTTTTGATTTATTTTTGATAGATTTAAGGATTGCTATGAGAGTGGAGGTGGTATCTACTCAGTACTGAATGCGAAATTAAGTCTGGTATAGGTATATAAGTATATTTTTTCAGTAGAACGAGTCACAAAGCCGGCACATTTTGGTTTTAATAACATCAATCAGTATTGCGATGCAATATTCTGTTTGTCGCCAAATAAATTTCGGTGGCGGCTCAATCCCTTTGAAACGGCTGAATGTCCGTAAAAAATGTTGTTATAAGTTCGTCCGTTACATGATTTTATGTAATTTCGTTTCAAAACCTGTTTTGAATTCCTCCATTATTTAAACACCGAAAACATACGCTAATAGCGCTGTCAATACCAGATTTAATAACAGATAAAAATGGTATTGAAACGAATAGCAGTTTAAATGAAATTTTATTTCCAGCAGTTTATTAATTAAGGGTTGTTCTGACAGTGTTGAGAGTACAAAAAACAAAGAAGGAAGGGAATAACAAGGAAGCTCTGGAAGTTGAAATTAAATTGATTGTGAAAATTGAGGAATTGTTAATTGAATTATGATATTTATTTGTTTCTTTCAAAGTACTACCACTTTTATAAATTGGTATACTCGATATTAAAAATTGTAAGCGTAGTTTCTCTTCATTTTATTAAAATTAGAAAGAAAAATTATTATTGTTAATAACGAGATCATATTTGTAATTGATTTGCTTGAAGGTTTTTATCCGTTTTGAATTGTACCTATCGCATTATCGTCATATTAAAGTGATAAAGATTTGTGATAAAGATCAAGCAAGATTCACATACTACGTTAAAAATATATTGTTGGGCTGATAGATTAAGTATGGGCACAAAACGGTAGTTCGGACTGTCTCGTACCAATAAATATAATAGATTGATACTTTGCAGGTAGTATACCTACTATAATAACGTCCTTCTGCCTTTCAAAATACTGCACGTCGATTTCAATATGAAATTTAATATTTATTTTTGTTTTAAGCTTTTACCGATAAGCTTTTTGTCCGGCGGTGCTTTTCATAAATACATATTTGGCTGTTCCTCGAAAAACTCTATCTATGTTGAAAGCGTACACAATATTTTGTTTGCCTTCATTCTGTTTGCGTTCATTCCGAATATTTTAATATTTGCGAGTATGTTGTGTAACTTTCGGCGAAGTGCTTTATTACATTAAAATAAGTAATAAAACGAGCGCTACGGTTTAGTTTTAATATAACTGAAGCTTTTAGAATTATAAAGAATTGTTTTGTTTTGTTCCGTACAAACAATTCCGACAAATTAAATAATTTGCTTGAGTAATTTGAGTATATTATGAAGCTGCCTAACGGAAGTGTTTTCTTGCTCCTAAAAAACGCTTACTGTACAAATTGAACATTTACCTCCAACTCTTGTTTAGGTCTGGAGCATACTTCATCACGCTGCTCTAATGCGGATTGGTGGAGATACGGGTTAGTGGCCAAACCGTGTCGGATGTTGTCAAACCGCCCAAAAGGCCTCCGACTAGGTTTAACGACTGTTATCTATCAATAACAACCGGGACCGATGTTTTGGCTAGTACACTTACGTAATACGTATGTATACTAATACGAATTGTACGTACCCCACATTCATGCCAATACAATGAATTGGCTCTGGGCATATCGGGCCCGTCTCGTTCACTCCGCGTGGCTGACAAAACATTGATTCATGCTTGATTAGGCCGCATTCAGAGCGGAGGGGTTGAACCAGATTCAATCATTCAATCAATCGTAAACTAAATGATATATATGCGTATGAGCCTGTTTCGCGTAGCAATTTTTTAATACGCCGAATTTGTATAGGTCGCATTAACGTACTGGTGTAACGTGTGACGTTTTTACGTGATTAGATACTTTTAATCCTTCCCTGCAGAAAATAAACTTATTTATATATTAATAAAGCTGAAATTATAGTTCTTATCTTGGTCCTTTGTTTTTGTTTACAAATTATATCTTAGTCTTGGCAACGTTGGGTTCAGTGTTATTAATTTGAAGACAATATTTAATACATTCACATGTAAATAGGATTATAATTATAATTATTTCTTCGTTATTCCCGTAAACAACTTCGTGATAAAATTGTTTGGCCAATCGGTAAGAAATAATTTCATTTTGTATTTAAAAAAATACGTAAAATAAAATATAAAAAAACATTAATTCGTTATATTGTTTTTATATAACATTTAACTATTTTCACAGAAGTATTCTCGTTGTTTCAGGGTCATAAATATGTTTGAATCACACATTACTTACAAGTATGTAGGTACTTACGAGTACATATACGCGCTCTTGTCTTCGAATAAAACGGTGTCCTGGTTACAAGTTATTACGAAATTCATGCTCGAGGAGATTTAAATCGACGTATTATTTCGAAACTCAGATAGTAACATGAACAGAGCTATCTATTCATTAACGTGTCTGATTGTTATCTAGATGTAAGATGGAGTAGATCGGAGTGACGTCACATTGACATGAGAGTTCTCCATAAAAGTTCCATTTATATCATCTGTAATCGTAGTGCCTCTCCACGGTTCGATTAAACTGAACTTTCGATTGAATCGATGCGCGTTTCTCAACATGAATGAATGGATTCAGTATAATAATGCGCGCCCTAAACATGAAAAATAACAAAAATATTTAAAGCGTAATTGATGAACCAAATTAAAATAAGAACACCCTACATTTAAGAAAGTAACTCAAAGATCTATTGAAACAGAAGTCTGACATTTCATAAGCATTTCCGAATAATATTTATTTAAGCCTTAAGCTATCAGCTTGTAATGGTTTCACTTTTGTGGCAATCCCGGAGCTATTTAGGGAGAGGACTATGAAAAGGGACGAATGTCATTTTAGCATAATTTGATAGCGACTTTCGTATCTAACGATAGCCAAAATATTGTTAAGTCAACCTGTTATTTATTTAGCTGTACCTAAGCAGAGATAACATTGATATTGGTCTTTTTGTAAGTCATTTTAATGTTGTATATTATTATTGGAAACACTTGAATGATTAATTTTTGATTTCATTATAATTTTATCAACAATTGACATAATTATATACTCCGAAGTTTTGTGGACAATACGACACATAACTTGTCTCTCGGCTTAGTAAAAAGCTTCCCAAACTTTTCTTCTCTTTTAGTAGAACCCTTTCAAAATTTGGCTGCCATTAGTGGGCCTCTGCTACATTTCTATCATATTCTCAAAACTCATCAGAAAGTGTCAAAGTTATATCTACCGATTAATATGCGTCGCAGCTGAATTTCAGCCTTAAAGTTTGGGAGTTACCTACCAATTTTATGACATACCTAATCGTTGTAAATGCATCATTTGTAATAAACAAGGTTAAAAACTACTTTGCAACAATCCGCCACTACGATGTATGACGGTACGTACTACGATGTATAATTTTAAATGCACGTAATTCCGCCCTCGCTTCCTCAAAGAACGCATGCACATGCAAACACAATAAATAATAAAAAACGTACCACTACGTGAATCTCATTTTTTTCTCCTCTAGGGACCTCTGGGGTCCACCTGGACCACTTTTAGAATCACTAGTTTTGGTGGTCATCCTGACTGCTAAACTGAAGGTCATTTTACAAGGATTTGATTCTACAAATAGGCTCGATTTCATTGTTTGTTCTATGTTAGCTCTATTTGTTCTCATCGCACTGCATTGTTATCTACGATATAACCAGTAATCTTATTGAAATAATAGGTAACATAAATATCAGGAGCTCTCCTGACAATTTTAATGGACTAGATATCTACTTATTGAACCAATTTTGTTAGGACGGTAAAGTTTAACGACCTTTTATTATTGTTTTGTTATCAAAGACCGACCGGGCCGGGTGATCCCGATTGGAAAATAAGGATTACTGGAAGCTCATTTCAAACTCATATTATCTACAAACATTGTACTACTTGCTACGACCGACCCTTTGAAAATGAATTTTGTAAATTTACCTACTTTGAATAACTATATTATATACTATCGACCAGCCCCGGTTTCGCACGGGTACAATGCTGATACTAAATACACTACAGAATAACTGTGAACGTTTATACATATATACCTTCCTCTTCAATCACTATCTATTAAAAAAAAGAACATCAAAATCCGTTGCGTAGTTTTAAAGGTTTAAGGATATAGGGATATAGGGACAGAGAAAGCGACTTTCTTTTATACTATGTAGTGATAGTGACAGTGTTCATTTATTAAAGCAATGACAATTTAAATTTCAAGTTATAGGTAGCGATTATAAGTATAGCGACTTGCTTTCTGGTTGGAGTACTCCACTGCCCTTATACGTTTAATCTGAAGTTTTTAGCATAGTGGAGGAAACAATGACAGGCTTTGGCCTGGACAGCGACAATAATTATATTTGAATCAATGTATTGACATTAACGCGTGATAAGTGATCAAGCTGGGCACATTTCCGGTGAAAACATACAGACTATGATCTCGTTCTTACAATCTAAGACACTCAGAAACATATTAATAGTACTTACTCTAGCTTAATATTCACTCACGGCCGTTCTCAATGAATATTGGAAATTTAAGGAGGGAAAAATCTATGTCTTACAGTAAGATAATTAAGGAGGGATAGATACCTAACCTATACTTTTATCTATCCTAATTATGAAAAATCGAAAATTGACTGAATGTTGGGAACGAACAAAAATTCTAATCAATCATCGAAGAGCAAGTAGCAACTGGAATTAAATATAGACCAGTGGCCTGCTGAGATTTAGCTTCTATGACTAAGAGTAAAAAATGGTACAAAATATTTAAAGTACAAGTATTTCAAAAGCGTTGGTAGAGTAAACAAATTCGTTGCATATTTTCACATCGGTATTTGCTTACAAGCTGCGCTTTAGCTTTAGCTTTACAAGTCTGTAGGTATCTATTCACAAAAAGTTTTGTTTGAAGAGCTCTGTACATGTTCTGCTATAAAGAACATTCAGTTTGAGATGTCAAAGGTCCTGCTTACTAGTCTGACGATACGACATTTTATGAAGTAATTTTTCGTGTTCAAACAAACAAACGATATGCAGGAAATATACTCGTACTGCGTTCTATGTAGCTTTGGAATCTTTTTTGCATCTTGTTTAAACTCTGTTGAACAAAATTCTACCCTTCCAACACTTGGAAAGCACGTGGCTGCTCCAATGCGGATTGGTGGAGATACAGGTTACTGGCTAACCCGTGTCTGATATTGTCAAACCGCCCATAGGGACTCCGACTTATACCTATTACAGTTAAATTTATAACCTCCTTTTTTGAAGTCTAATTATAGTTGAGAAGTGTACCTATGTATAATAAGTATGTGGCTATATTAAAGAGTTTCGACATCTCTATTCTGTAGACTCTTCATTCATATTTATTCGCTTGTCGTGGTAGGTATGACAAGCGGTTTAATAAGGTTTAAAAAGAAATATTTTTCGAGCGCTTAATCTTGTTGGATGGGTGGAAACGTGGGCGGTTGCCATGTTGCTTAGCGATTAAACTCCTCTTTGTAAGATCGATGGTCAAACAGACACAGTTATATTTCCCGCTAAGTACATGTCTGCGATATTTAGGGACGTTTACAGGAAAACGTACGTCAAAGAAAACTAAAGAGGTTCGAGATTTAGAAATGAAGTATCGCTTTCTTTGGTTATAAGAATAAGGGCTCAGATTATAGAACTGAATGTATTATATCTGTGGGTTAGAGAATAAGAGGAAAGGCAACCTACTCAGGGTTTTACTATTCTTATTTATACCACCTATATATTTAATAAATCATTGAACATTTTAGGGTGCATTATGAAAATAGTCATTTTTGGTAGCTCTTGTGTCGGAGGCCAACATCCGCTTTGGGTCGTTGAGCCAAACGAGTAGGTCAGTAAGTTATCGTTATCAATATTTACTGAGGGTTGACTAAGTTTTTACAACCTTGAATCAAAGCATACATATTTGATTCTTTAATATAAAGCAGAAATTACGGAACTGAAGAAAATTTGCATATATTATTTGCACACGGCCGCGTCTCCGCCGAGAATCGCGTTCGGTACAGAGACTAAGGAGCGTTCAGCGTAATATATGTAGCGCAAATACACCGCGCGCAAATATTGGTCGAATATCGAGGGCTTGGTAGGAATTTTTGTTTACACATACAAGCGTGGCTCATAGACTTTCTTTTACGTAGTCCGCAAGTGCTAACAGTATTTTGGTTTTCGTGCAAGAATACTGTCGTGTTGACTCAAAGCTTCCTTTTTATCGAGAGCTTTAAGCACGAATTTGTAACATATCCGAGTACGTAGCATTTCCGTCTTTCCGTGCTTCGGAAGGTCCGTTAGCCATGGTGCCACTTTTTATTGAGAGATAATAGTCGTTAAACCCTGTCGAAGGCCCTAACCAGTATATCCACAAATCCGCATTGGAGCAGTGTGGTGCAGTATGCTTCGGGCATTCTATGGTTGCAGAGAAAAACCATTTCCCACTTATTTAATTGCAATACCTAATTAAAATAAATTTAATAAAAATTATTATAAGTTAAGTATATTATACCTAAGTGTAATTTAAGTTGTTCTTGAGTACCTAAATAGCTAAGTCACGTTCTGCAAATTTGTTCACGACCTGGCTCAGTGAAGCAGAGTTTGTTCCGCGTCATTACACAAATGAGAGGTTACTGGAGAGCATAATATCAAAGGCTTCGTCATTTATCTATGTATAATGTAATAATACACATATACCTACTTTGGTAGTTTTAAGACAATACAAAAACTGTATATTACGATCTACGCGATAGAATCCGCAACGACGAAATCCGTAGACGAACTAAGGTCACCGACATAGCTCGCGGAATAAGCAAACTGAAGTTGTAGTGGGCAGGCCACATCGTTCGAAGGACTGACAATCCTCGAATGGAGAC
>DWAV01000565.1:0-18444 GCA_018231305.1 Noctuana lactifera
AATAATTTTTGTTTTTTTTAGTATTTATTCTTAGTATTATATTTTTTTGATGATCCGAGGTCCGCCAACAACTGCTGAGCACACGTCGCCGCCGGCCTTCCCCCTTTTCCCGTCCTCCGTTCGGCTTTACATTATATCTACTACAGCCTTTGTCCTCTCTCTGCACCGCTGTCCTCCTCTCTACCCCTTCCTAAGACCCCCCATCTATATAAAAGTTTCACTTCAATAATTATTTCGAGTTTCGAAAAAAAACGACTTCAACATTTGTCACGCATATAGGTACCTACTTAATTTTAAAAAGTTTTCTCATGGATACCGTTGTCAAAACTGGACCAAATTAAAATTGGGCTAAACATTAGCGTTTAAATAAAAAAATTTAACAAATCCGTTTCCCTAGTCAAAAGTTATGAGGTAACAAACATAAAAAATAACACTCGAATCGAAAACCTCCTCCTTTTTTTTGAAGTCTGTTAAAAATTACTGTATTTTGCGTTCGAAAATGGATGTTTTAAACTTTTAACAGGACTTTAGGACGGTATTTAAAGTAAGCCATACTACGCATACGAGTACATTGCTGAATTTCACGACGGCACTGTAGACTTGCCGTATATTAACTGCCACTGCGGTGTGGGTCAAGGTTTTGCCTGCACGCTATGCAACGCAGTATAAATTAATGCAAATTAGTGGACAGCGTAGTTACATTTTATTGAAAATTATAAGAAATATATTGAGCCATTAAGGTCCTTCCGCAAGGCGTTCTATTTAAAACATGTATTTGTGCAATGAATTATAAGATTACAGTGTTTATGCTAAAAAATTAATCTCAATTCATCATCAGGCTGCATTCATTGGATGTAAGTAAAACTATGAATTTAAGAATAAATGTGGTATTTACTTTTAAATGATTCTCGAAAAGCAGTTAGCGAAAAAGAAATATTGTTTTCTTTTCTTTCTACAGCTAACGAACAAAACTTTAAACGTCATCTTTTTTGTACAGAAACAAGGCAAACACATGTTAATTGTTTTGCAACTTTATTGCCATTTGTCTTTCATGTTTATTTTTACTTAAAACACGTTATTTTTAATTGTCTACAATTTAAAATTCACTGTTTTTTAAGACAAACCTAAAAGTAATAAACCTTTTAGTACTCAGAAAAGTCTTTGTGATATTTCTAATAACACGTACGTCATTATTGGCAAATGTTTTGTTGCATACCGTCTTATCACTGAGATTTGTAGTTTTTTCGAAATTTTCGGCTATATATTTCCACTAAGACCATTTTCAATCGGATATTAACCTCTTTGAATGTCGTTGCCTGTTTTAAAAAACAATTTTATGATAATGAATATACTAATGGCCTCTGATACTATGATTGATTATATTTAAATAAAAAAATAGAGGCTAAAAGTTTTAACACGCAATAGCGTGTTCATTTAAACAATGTAAAGCTCTCAAGTTGACCAAAGGCCGTTGCCTTGTACGTTATGTAATAGTTTTATATTCCATATAAAATAAAAAGTCAATGATCTCCTGAACCTTCAAACAAATATCGAAACGAATATTTATCCTGAATGCGGTATTGAACTTACATGAATTCAAAACTGCTTTCTCTAAGTTGCGCTTAGACTTGAATTGAACTAGGCTTCGCGCAATTTAATTTTTATGTTGACAAATATTAAAAGATAAAGCTAATTATTAAAAACTAATTATTAATTATTTTTAAGATTAATAAAATCAATGTCTCAATGTATTTTTCGGAAACTAAACTAATCTTCCCAACAAAGTAAAGTGCTACGCACGTAAGTGTCTACAATCAGCTACGACAATCTGTAGCGGTGTCTACGCTACGTGTCTTGCTGTAAAAATATTATAACAATTTTATCGATGTATTGAATGTCTGCGTGTGAAACAAGCAGACTGCTATCGCTCCTCGCCCTTGACTCCGCAGAACAACTGCAGTGGGTATCCTATCGATCTAATCAGTACCTACAAATTTATTTACAGTGTAGTTTAACTTCAATATTTTTCTAATATACCTACATTTTATTTTAAATTTAATGAACACGATAAACGTTGTTTTTAAAAACTAGGATCTATATAAATTTCTGATAAATATTTTAAGTTTTCGTATTTTGCACTTTCCCATTGGATTATAAAGTTTTAGTTCCCGTCAGTAGGATTCATTCGGACGCAACTGTTGCCCTTGAGCCACTGCAGTAGCTCTCCTATCGATCTGGCTAAACGCACGATACTTCTAGACCAAATGGTACATGTTGTACGACCTGACGACGGATTTAATCTAGATCCTTTATGCTCCAGAGGCTTTGGATGCCTGATTGACACTTCTCTGGCAATCGTCGATTGACCTTGAATTTGTAGAGTTAAGACCACTGCATAGCGGCGCAAAGTCAATTTACGATGTGTAAATGTTTTAAAATTTTTATTTCAGTGTTGATCATATATGTTGACCTGCGATTTTGCTACCAATTTACCATCTATAGAAATAAAAAAAGACTGATGATTTTATCGCCTCATTTCGTAAAAGAAGATTCATTTTTTTGCTTAAGTAGTTATTAGTTTACATATTATAATATAGATATATATTTAACAATCAAGAGTATTATGTTACACTTATATATTGACATTATGTTTGACTTGAAATATTAAATCTTAGTGAAAACATTGTAATAAATTCATAGCACTTAGTAACTATATACAAATAACACTTTGCTTTTGATGATTAATGATAACGCACGAACCTTTCTAATTTGAATATCGACTTAACTAATTAACAGTAAATGAACTCAAACATGTATAGAACATAATATTAGAATTTTATTTCCATACAAATCAAGAACATTTAAAGTTTGCCTTTCTTACTAATACGTAATTGGTTTAGGTAAAATTGGGCAAATCAGTATGGTTATGCCATTATATTGTACCGTGGAACGATATTCCTATTGTTATACAATTAATTTTATCAAGCATCTTTGTCTATCAATTGCTAAATCTATTGATTACGTATAGATACAGAGATAACAGAGCATTATGTAAAGTTGCGCTATCGCCTTTGTAGTCACTGCAACCCATGACTGAGGGCAACTCAGAGTGCTGGAATCATGAGCAGCAAGAGCAAATAGAAATCTTCTGGTCAAACGTCTTACATGACGGGTAGCGTCGTGGCTTTACATCAGGCGAGAGGTGGCGCTAAACGCTTGTCTATCTATACTAATAATATAAAGCTGAAGAGTTTGTTTGTTTGTTTGTTTGAACGCGCTAATCTCTGGAACTACAAGTCGGATTTGACAAGTCTTTTTGTGTATGATAGCTACATTCATAACGAAGGTTATAGACTATCAAGCATTACGTTACAAATCCTAACGCGGGTGAAATCGCGGGGCACAGCTAGTCTTATATACATAAATAAAAAACCATTCATCACATCAACAGGATGATGCACCTGCCGGGGGACCCAGTTAAAGATATCTGGATTTAACGATATACTCGTATTACGACTTTCTAATATCAATACGGATATCTAATATCGATTCGAAAAACAAATTATGAAAATGCTCGAAAGAACACGAGGCGGACAGCTTTCAACGAATTCTTTCAAAGAACTTGAGCCGAGGCGAAGCTGTACAAAGTTTTGAGTATTGAGTATGAATGTTTAGCAGCGGAAATTTTCCAGATTAAAAATCACTCGAATTATAAAGTTTGTTGAAATAAATGGCGAAATACTTTTAAAAGACGCCTAACCACTTACGAAATTGCCATAGAATCTCAATTTAATTTGTTTTAAATCTACAAACTATTTTTTAGTTTGGCAAGACGAAAGACAAATAATAAAATTATCGTTTTACATTACAATCCTGTATGCACATGTCCCTTATGAATTAATAGACGCATTTAAATGATATTATAGGAGGCTGTAAAAATATTTTTTATAATTTTAATCTTCATTAAAATGTTACGATATGTGCCACTTGTGTCCGAATATTAAAACCGCTAAAAAAAGTCACTCAAGCACACATATAGCTTTCGAAATGCTTATACAATTAAGATTAAACAACTCGATGGTAGACGGAACTCAACAGAGCCGGCAGCACAAAATAAATGTAAGAACTTTAATCGTTTAAAAATTCCCTAGCCTTTATAAAAGGGGCCGTGTTTTGGCTGCACGAGGTTTCTAGAGCCTCATTACGACATCTTGAAAAATATTTATGGAGCAACGTGCGCCATACCTACTCGTACTAGCTAATAGGTAGGCAGCTAACGTGTGGAACATTCAATGGCGCTTTCGAGCATATTTTTATAAATACAGAAAATCGTTGAAATTCTTGGTTATTAACCACAATATTAAATTAGTGCGACTCTACACACACAGAATTGTTCTAATACTGCATAAATTTATTTATGTTTATTATTTTGTTCTTAAAAGTTGGTTGTTGTTGATTGTAGAAGATTTAATTTCGTAGTCACGCAAGTAATACCGCTACATTTCTACCTTGAACAGCAGCTACAGAACGGTAGCGGTAGAGTCCGGTTATTAGACAGTTATGGTAGTCTAGAAGGTGTGTACTAATCGAACTAGGAGGATTTAAGAAAAAGCGAAGAAATTGAGAAAACATTGATCTAATCAAAATAATCCTGAAATACATATTTTGAACAAAAGCTGCTAACATTGATTTGATATCAATAACGATTGATTACCTAGTTACGAGTATTGAAATTCTTGAATTGATGGATTGATAATACGTATCAATACAGCGGAGATAATGTTATGTCGGTACCATCATAACATTATCTTCGCATGGGTTCAGAAGAATGATTTCAATTACCCAAATTAATGTTAATGTAGCCTTAGTTATGTGAAAATCTTTAAGTAACACAGTTACACCGTTTTTGTAGATTAGAGGTTGGAAGAATAATTTATGTTTCCATATCATAAACTTATTAAAAGGGACTAAAGGGAAAGGAAATTTTATTAAGTATAAGTTATATACAGTTCTTACCCTCATTGTAAGACACCATTGCAAAGTCAGTTATTTTATGGCCGTTATATTCCCTTTTAACTTTACTTCATCACGCTTCGACGCTGATTTATTACGTTTATACACGCAAATGTGATATATTTAGTATCCGCCAAGAATCTCGTTAAAACCACAATATAACCGTATAAATGTGTCGTTACCTTTACTTTGGTGTTGAAATCCAAAAGTAAGGCTTGTTAAGAGTCTAAACTCATAAATAAAATATAATACGTCATCCTTTCTCACCGGGGCTCATGAAACAATCCGAAATGTCTCATGACAACAATAAAGAGACATAATAAAACTTTTAAAAATTATTAATAGTACATTTAACTACGATGAAACTTAATGAAATGAAATATTATCGTGTCATAAAATTTACGTATTTTTTTCAGGATTGAAATATTTTACTTAGGTAATGTCTTTACCTTCAAACCGAAGCTAAAAAAGCTTACCTGTTTTATTTGAAATTGGAAATTATACGCATAATTATATGCTATTTACTATTTAGTTTAAGTTATCCGCTCTTTATATTAATCGTAAATATTTTTTTAATCCGAAAAAAGGGTGACGTCTACGTCAGCACGGATTGTATCGATTGTAACACTACCTTCGAAGTTCAGAGCTAGGTCAGTGTTATAGCAACCTTAAAAGCCTTCCAGACACTTTATCCCATTTGTAACTCAACACCAGCAAGTAACGTCGGGACTTTTATGATTCCTCGGGATTTGGTGTTTTGGAATATATTTCAGGTCGAATTTCTTACATATATTTGATATTGTGGTTATGACGAATATGACTAATTTTATGGGTAAAAATTTCCCATGGTTTTATAAAGTATTCAATACAAACGTAATTACATACCTACACTCTACTAATATATTGTATAAAAATTATAAAGAGATAAGAAAAAATGTTAATAAGAAGCGGTGAGACAAATCAAACACTTTTAAGTATTGAAACTGCTGATTAAGAGTCCTCGAGATCAATATAGAAGACAGTGCAGTTTCGCTTAATTTGATCTCGACACAGCAAAAGAATAAAATCAAAAAGTAGTGCTCAGAATGTTGTCAAGAAGAAAGTCAATAAAACAAAAAGATGAATCGATGCAGTGGTTACAACAAGGTTGACTGCGGATTCCATTTATGGACAGTTTAAACCTAAAGTTGCTGTAAAGAAGAAAGAAATGTAGAGAGAATTTTATTCTTCTGGTTCGGACTATACCTACATAAATACAAGGGCTTTAAACTTAGGAAACCTTGTATTGAGTTTGGTTATCCCTAAATGACTTATTTGTTATTGCCAATAAGTAATTTTTTGTTAGCGATGAGGCGGTTTTGAACTGCTAATAAAGGCCGTAAAAAGACTTTTAGGGAGATTAAACTACTAGTACGGAGGTTCCTGGTTAACCGAAGTTTATGGTTAGATAGTTAGGCGAGAGACAACTGCAGTAGTCCTCAATTCAAACGACAATACATAATACTATATAACATATTAGCATGTAACACCTAATTGAAAATTACTAGAATGTAACAGATACTCCATTAGTCATGTTCACTTACATGTAACGTGTGTAATTTCCGCTGAATTATTGATTAAGACTGATTAATTAATAAGAGTCGATGTAGTATTAACTGTACTTAATAACCCAGTCTTGGTGTATCCTAACCGCTAGTAAGAAGCGTATTTTTAAAAAACCAGATTAAAATGGAAACTGTGCACTGCACTTGGAATGGTCCAATGAGGTCGGACACAATGGTACCGCTTTGAGAGTCCGAAACGTCAATTCCGGTTGTTATCATTGGGTTGCAGTCGACAATTATTGTCGAAAATGCTCTACGGTGGAGTACACACCAAGCCTTCCCCGGTTACAAGGAGAGACCCGTGCTCTACAGCAAGATGATCAAACTAAGAGAAACTCCACCACTGTTAAAGTAATACTCTAACATTTGTGACTTTGTTTCTTAAAAAATAAATTAGTTTATGAATTGGACGGGAATAAAATAAGAAATTTACTCTTATCTAGAGGAATTATTTAATTATATTTAAATTGAAATATTATCCATGGGTAAGATATTCGGTATTAAGAACATAATAAAAACCTCTTCGACTTTCAGAAGCTCAGTAATTGAGAAATTAATGAGAAGCACACTATTCACTCTATTGTTAGTGAATTCTTTTTGTCCATTATTGTTTTCTTCTAAAGATTAAAACAGAAAAAAAAACCATTGCGAAATTTAAAAGTTTAAGGGAATGAAGTTATAATATGTCTATATCTCAAAATTTTAATCGCAATTCGATAATGACCATTATTTATAGCGGTCCGTTGTTAACCGAGGTGGTAGTTCAATTTGACTCTGTAAAAAAACAATAGAACTATTAAAACAATCTTCTTCAAGCACACTTTGCTATTCATTTAGATATTGCGTACTTTTTTCGTCCTCACCGCAACCCATTGTGAGCTAACGCATGCCTAGAAAATGAATGGTTTTTACTTTTTAGCTACCGAAAAATAGCAACAAAAGTTCAGCAAAAGTCAGAAACAGTGGCTTTGTTAAACGAAGTGGTTTTTAATCTTGAGATCAATACAAACGTGAGCGTAGACGATTCAAAAGCCCGGTTTTATTGCTGCCGTACAAAAAACACGATTTGCAACGGCTCAGTAATCCCCATTATATTATGTATGTTGAACGAAATACTATTGTATGATCATGTCGACGAGCATTCGCTATTGTCGTTTCGGGAATATAAAGGTACGACGTACGTTAAATTTTTACTTAAAGAGGATTATTGGTCCAAAACTCTTTCATTCACAACTCGACGTGAATTGACTATTCATACGTACCTACGTGTTATTTATTCTTCTTTGATTTTTATTATTCTCCTCTTCTAATCTTCTTAAAGTTTATTTGTGTTTATAATTTTTTACAAAGTTTATAATATGAAGGTTTTTATTGACTTACATTGTCGATTCACGTTCTTACGTTTTATCGGTTTGTTGTTGAAATATTTATTTACTAGTTAAAAACGGAAATTTTGACAAAAATGTCATTATATTTGCAAAGTAAAATGTGTACAATTTACTGAAAGAGACACTTTATAGCAATATTAGCGATCATCTTAGTTACCATGTTACTTAATTCTTAGTTCCTTAATTAGATGAGTGACCTGTTGTTTAGTGGTCACCCATCTTAGTCACCATCTGGTGACCTTTATGCTCGCTTGCTACTTGAAAAAGTCAGCACAATTAACAATGATTAGGTAAGTGTAAAAAAAAAATTTGTGCTAGATCTCAATAATTTATCAAGCAAAAGACAAATTAAATCAAAACGATATATGGATAGTCATACTTAAATCAAAGAACATGTATGAATATTCAATGGTGATTAGAACTAGTGAAAGCCTTTAGCAGCACTTTCGGTGCTGTATTAGTTATTCAGGAGCGAGTGTTAATATTTAAGATTAAAGACCTAAAGGTATAATACTATAATTACATCAAGTTTATCAGAAAACTGCTTTATGCGCAATTAGTTCGTACTCGTATAAGTGGTTGCAGTATTTTTTGAGGCATAGAGGCAAAATATCTTATGTGCATTGATAACGGTTGTTCTGTTAAACGATGATATAACGATATTAAATTCTCGGAAAAACAAAGAGTGAAGGAAGTTTGCATTCAGCCCAGTAGTGAGCGCTGACTCTAGGACTCTACACATTATTGTGTCGTACGGCGTCGTGCGTATATTATAATCTAAAGGAAGGCACAGCACGCTACGAGGCTACGAGTTAGTGTTTGATAGAAGTATGAGCTGATTGCAAACTTAAATGCGAAGCCGTAATGAGGGAAGGTCAGACATTAATACCTTGCTGTCAATTAACCGCATGTCAACCCACAGACGGTACCGGCGAAATTCCGCTCATGCACACTACCCCTGTCATAATGCGGCAACCCTAACGTATATTGCACCGCACATTCGAAGGGGAGCACGTTTTTTGCGACATCACTAATTTACCATTGTATTGCAAACGAAAGATATACAGGGCGGACATGTCAGTGCGAACGTAATGAAAATGGAAGGAATACCTTTAGTCCGCCGAAGCCTTGTTGCGAACGCCGGCGTCCGTGGCGCCTTGCCCCGGTGGAGTGGGTGCGACGAGCTTATGGTACGGAAGCGCCTTAGAGGGCTCCTGGCCGCGAGGGGCCGGCGTTGCTTGGCGTAGCGAACCTTAGGCGCGCGTGTGCCTCGAGATCGGTTTGCCGGTGGAGTGGCGGGTGGCGGTGACGGTGACAGCCAGCGGCCGGCGGCCGGCGCGGCGGCGCGTCGCGGGGTGCGCGCGCTGCGCCACCACGCATGCGCCCCCGCCCAGCGATACAGGGGCGCCTGCCGCAAGCGATTAAACGACTGCTACAAGACAGACAAGTGCTACACGACACGGTCGTAGCTTACACCGTCACACCATACGCCATCTCTATGCGCTACTACTACGCCATCTACCATCTACCCTTATCCCATTGGCAAAATTTATGGCACTTTTACATTGACAACTATAAGATTTATATTTGACTAAACTTAAATTGATATGCCCGCAACTTGTCGTCTTGTTACTGCTGCATTAGAGTTTTCTTTTTTTTAATTCTTTAGTAAAAAAAAGAAAGACTGATGATAAGATCGGTTTGTAGAGGAGAGGTTTTTTCGTCTTAAGTGTTAAGTAGTAATCAGCTGTTAGTTGTGGGTTATGCTGAGCGGTATCGATCGGCGCCACTTTCACCGACGACCGCACGAAGTGTGGATATTCTTTGTTTTGGCGGTCGTCCAGAATGTCTGACGAGTCCAGTTACAAAGTACCCTATACTTAGGTACATTTACTTAAGTACCTTTTATTTAGAACATTATGTAGGTGGTTGACGACCCGTATGGTGTAGGGGTTACCATGCCGGTCCGCCATATGGAGGGTCCTGGGTTCGATTCCCGGCGGGGTATTTTAAACGATGAATTTAGATTTCTGTTACCAGTATGGGTGTTTAATTGTTTTTGTTTGTGTCCATAGCACCCACAACACCTAGTGTAAGGCTGTAAGTATGAAGCATTATGTTATGTTATTCAAAATTAACAGAATTGCCAATCTCCTTTGAAGCTCATCATCTCAGTCCTCATGAGTAGCAACATATCCATTAACGACCTCAGATAGGACTTACTTAGGTACTTACTGTTCTTCAATTTACATAATATCTCTAGCGTAACGCTTTATAGATACGCAGTGCAATGCAGTCGTAGTTACAATGTGCAAAAATGTAGGACGAAATAATATATTTACTTAGTTGGCAGTGCGACTTACAAGCCTGAAACTTCTGAGGCCAAAGAGTCTACCAGCACAGATTGCATTCCGATTTGGCAGCTGACTCGGCTTTAGTTTTTTTCTGTTCTTCAAACTTCTCAGAAAATAAAATGTTCTAGTGCCCTTGCATATCCATTAACTTTAACATAGTGCGTAGACGTTAGTAGGTATAGAGAGTACAAACCCTATATATTAATTTCTATAATAAACCATCGTTGCAGTAAAAAATTATTTAAAAAAAACTTTTTTTAGTATTTTCCATACTTTCGATTTTATTTTTCTTTTTCTTCTAAAATTCAACGACAACAAACCTTCAAGAGAGTACAGTATGGCGACCACTAAACTGGCTTATTGCTAATTATTTATGCAGTTTTTTTCCGCCGGCTTTTTTCTCCTGGCCTACCTTAGCCAAAAGGGCGGTTAAAGCCGATGTACCGTATTATTTAAAATTCATCGAGTGTATACAAATACCTTATTATAAATATTAAAAAAATTGTATTTTGAAATTCTTATGTTTTATGTACCTACCATATTGTCTTACTTACAGAAGTGTTACTATAACAATTTAAACACCAATTTTTCTTCCGACCTCCCGAACCATTGATTGTTGCAGTGACGCAGTGGGTCAAGGACTTTGCAGTATCCTGTAATGTAATGCATGACGTAGGTTTCTTTTGTGTTCTGCCAGAACTGTGTAACGTGAACACTAACTTAATATGTCGGGGTATGTTATTTATGCAAAGTAAATCTTTACCTAAGATCCAACGTAACGTAAAAGTAGGTAGGTTCTTTTTTGTTTTTAGAACATTTTTAACCTTTTTTTAAGAAATTCTCAACATAGTATTATATTGGTAATTCTATAAATGTAATATGTCTATACCTAATCCTGTAAACGAATGATATCAAATAATGTCCTCAGCAGCCCATGAATCTTCAAAAATTTAAACTTCGTCTAATGTACGTACTGAATGATTATACACAATTCTTTATTGTGCACACCATACAGTAAATAAAAAAAACTAGAACTAATAGACACGAGTCATCTCTCAAAACATATTATATAAGAAGCTTTTATCATATTTGAGAGGAACCAAAACCATTACCTATAGAAGATTCACTCAGAGGCTTGGAAGCGGATGCTCGGACCTCGAAGAATTTCTACTTAATCTGTGGTGAATATGATTGTCATAATTATGTCAAAATTCAAATGTCAATCATTAATAATGTCATTTCAAATGTCAGGCACTTCAGGCAATTAATTACTGTCCGTTGTGATGTGAATTACTTTACTTTTATCGATTATTAGCGTTCAATAAAACACTGTTTTATTTTGTAATATTTTTGCGTTCGATTTTGTAAGGTTGAAGCTTCTGTATATTTAGTTTACTTAACAATAAACAGGTGTTCTTAGGCATTAGGTATGTACTGAAAATATTTTTTGGAACTCACTAAAGCTGTGTTTTGTGTTCTAATTCAATACAGTAGTTAATTACTTAATTCAACTATTCTTTTTCAGAATGTCTAGATTTAGATTGAGACGAATGCATGACGGCTACATATCAGTACCGAACGACGACAGTGGTTTTTCAGATGCCCAATTTGAGGGACCTCCTCCAAAAATACCCTGGAAAGCAATCAGTTTAGCAGCATTCCTTTTCGTGGTCGGCACTTCGCTTCTTATTGTAGGCAGTTTAATAGTGACCGGGCACATAGACACTAAGTATTCTGATCGCTTATGGCCTATGATAGTTCTAGGTGCAATAATGTTTCTCCCAGGAGCATACCATATAAGGATAGCGTTTTATGCCTTTAAGGAATACCCAGGATATAGTTTCTCAGACATACCAGAGTTCGAGTGATGTGTACCAGTTGTCTAATAATTTTTAATTTGTGATTGAAAACATTGAAGTGCAATCACTTATCTGTGTGAGTGTGTGTGTATAATAGTATTCTATTTTAATTTAAATACATAATTCTATTGAATCCCAACTGAATTTTTATTTAATTAATTTTGTTGTATACATGGTATAGCTAAGAAATCCTGCAAGTTAAAATGCTTTTATCAAAATTGGTGATAACTCTTTGTACAATTTTGTTAAAAAGCTAACGCAACAAAGATCTATAATATTATTAGCATATCATTATGTATTAATTTCTTTTATTGTTATATACCCCTCATGAACTATAATTTATGCCAAATCAATGCCCTTTTGTGCAACGAAAGGTATTAAACATTTACCAATAGTCATCTCTTCACAAATTATATTATGTCATGATCATACTTAGTCATAACAATTCTTAGCTACTGATATTTATTTTTCAATTATGATTCCTTATGCTACTAGATAAATAAAAAGTTCAAAATATTGTTATATTAGGCATATTATATTTAATGGGTGATCATATAATTTAATAAATGTTTGATAAAGTCACTTTACATCTAAGTAAAATTTAAAGAAAATCACAATGATTCTTGATACATAAACGATTACTTCCTCCTATCTAAATTCATTGCACATTTACCTATTAGCTCTTTTGCCTTTCTTTTGAGAATGTGTGAAGCTAGCTTGAGGCACAGGTATAGAATGTCCTGTCTTTTTTAAATGTTCAAATAATTTATTTTTAGATGGGAAATCTGCCTGGCAAACTGCACATCTTAGGTTAGGAGCTGTGCTAGAATCTTCCGTCTCACTCGCCTTAGGTCTGACTGGTTTTCTTTCCACCACCTTTTTAGGCTTAACATTTCTTTGCATTTTAGGCAATGCTGGCCTGTCTCTAGGCAATGCTGCCTCACCTAAAGGATCATCCGTGGGAGTTGTGCTAGAAACTTCATATAAATTCTCAGTTGATGTCTGTGACTGAGAACCCTTTTTAAGATTGGCTTCTTTCTTAGCCTGTATTTGGCTTTTGAGCATATTAAATTTCTTGGCTTTTCTGCTGCGTGACGGTCCTTCTATTTCATTGAAGCTCATTTCGTCATGGCTGTCATTGCCCTCACTCTCAGGCATAGGAATAAATGATTTCTTCTTGTTTTTCTTCTTCTTATGACTTTTTGGTAAAGCCTACAAAAAATAAGTCAGAACATTAAATTTGAACCACTAAGACATATGATAGAAAAATTGTAGAAGTTTCTGGAAGTGCCAGTGAAAATAAAAGATAAGTGTGTTTGTGAGAAGATAAAACAAAAATAACTATCAAAATGGAGTTCGAAGTCGAAAAGATTTCAGGGATATACGAAAATTACATGGTTTAGAAAATAGTATAATTTGAATGCCATAATAATTACTAACTTGAATTTTGTCAGAATCATCACTTAAAGTCTCTCTGATATCATTGTCCTCAATATCTGATGTTGAATTCCCTAAATGATCCTTGTCGTCATCTGTCCCATTAACTTTTGGTACCTCTGGTTCATTTTGTTTTGATGTGTCAGGCTTTTCTTCTTCACCTTCCCCATCTTCATTATTAACATCCGAAATTTCTATATCATCATCTAATGTCATGTTAGCTACATTTTCTTTATGCTTCTTACTATTCTCATGATTCTCGAATGAATTGATATTTTTGAATAATTTGTTACAAGCCGAACAATATAGATTTTTCAAAGCTGGTTTACTTTTACTTGATGATTTTGTAGCTTTAGAATTTTCACTAGCCTGAAATTGAATTATGACATACCATGCTAGAATAATGATAAAAATAAGGAAGATAACTCTCAATGAACAATGCTTACTCTTAAAAAAATTACTTATGTATGTCTTACATGGCTGAATGATGAATGTGCTTTGTACTAGCACAATGTTGAAGAGTGAAAAAACACAGCATGCATGACATAGCGGTTAGATAATAAAAACAAAGTTTACTTCTTCAGTCTTGGAACTCTCCTCATTGCTGCTTTCCATTCCACCCTCACTGATTGTGTCATCATCAGATGATAGGCCAAACTCCTCAACTAGTAGAGATTCAATTTCACTTAGTTTTTTTTGATAGTCTTCACTTTGCATAAAAGAAGTCTCTCCTTCTTTTTTCTTTGCTTCTTCTATTTCTTTCTGCCTCTGTAAAATTCTTTCTCTTCTGACTTGCTCAGCCTACAACATAAAATATATTAGTATTGCAGTATGTATCATTTCTGTTGTTATGTTATTTTATAAATATATTTTGAAACTTTTTCATTGATAATAAATATATTAATAACCTATTTAATAGGCTAACTACACTCGTTTATCTTCTGGAGACCCCTTTGTTGTATTTAGCTGTAACTGTTTTTACTGAATGTTAATTGTAAACCTAGTTATTATTGTCACCTTTTTTTTATTCTCTTCAGCCTTCTCTTGTAACAGCTTGGTGTGCTCAATGACTCTCTTGTCCTTTCTACGCACAAAGCTGGCTAGCCGCCTAATTTCTTCATTTCTTTCCTTACGGGCTTTTTGACGGATTTTGTTGTTTTCTTTTTCCATTAATTTTATTATTCTGCGGTTATCACCCTGCGATAATTCATATTGGTCGAGCCATACATAGCCTGGAATAAGAACATCAAGTTTCCTTTAGGAAATTTTATAACACCCATCTTTTTGCATCTAGGGTTAAAAACATAATTAGCTAACTATGTATGAATATGTTGTAGCTGTTTGAGATATAAAGAAATAGAAAGAATTTATTATTTAAAAGATACACTGAATAACAAACCATAGGCAAAATATTTACTTTGAAAAAGACAATGACTTTCAAAGAAAAAAAATAATTTAATACTGGAATTCAATATTGCTAAGTTATAAAAATTAAAATTGTCACACAATTATAAACAGACACATACTTTTATTAGTAGAGAAAGCCATCCAAAAAGAATAGAACTCATGTACATCTTCATATGGTGTGCTAGAATTGCCAAACTTCGGAATCAGTTCCACATCTGCTGGATCGTCCAGGAACTCTACTTCCTCTGATGCAAGTTTGGAGAATACCTAAAAAATCCACAAATAAATCAGTTATTAGTTATGAATATAATTATCTAAGAAACAGCATTGACTTTATTTTCACAAATATACATCCATCTTTAGTCTCAAATGGTCTCTCATCTCAATGTGAGAAATAAGAATAACATTACTGTTGCTTGAAACCTATAGAGGTATTGAAGGACCTACAGAAACTTGCATTCGTTGATTTCATACAAATAAAAAAAATTACAAGTATGCAAAACGGCAAAATAATGTTTGAAAACTGCTAGCAATTAAAATACTTTAATTTTTTTTAATATTATAGACTATTTAAATAGAAGCAGCACCTCAGAGTAAACTGCATAGAAGCCTTCAGGATCATCTCCAAAACCTTTGTAGCAGCTAGGACTAAAGTATGGATACACATCCAGGCTATCATCATTGTAGGATTTGCCTGCCCCTCGGAGAAGTTGCTCTCTGTGGTTATCATACCTGAAAATTAAATTATCAGAAAAATAGGTGTCTGTTATTTCTAAAAATAGAATAGTATTTATTTTGTAAATTTAGAACTAGTCTAATAAGAGTTCAAACCAATGAAGAGCTTTTGAATCAATGGCTAAGCACTGTGCCACACAATTAAATTTTTTGTTACACACCATTAATAAAATGTAATGTTAATTTATTGGAATTAATTAGTTTAAATCCTTTAAACTATTATGCAGTTAGCAGAATGCAGATATTCATTGCCAGTAGGTACTACCTACTTAAAGATTAAAAATGTCATTAGGTATTTTATTCAACTTGTGTAAATTGAACTGTAGATTAGTAGAGTTTTAGACTAAATTTTAATGAAATTTCATAGGCCACCAACAAATAGCCATATCCTGCAATTGGGTATTGAACTTCATGGCATATGGGTTGTAAAACCACTATCGCACTTGTTTTTAGTTTTTTAATTCTCTTTCACAGTAACATTGTGCAATAAGCACTGTTTTACTGCAGAGGTGAGTAATTACAATTACACACAAAAAAGGTACTATTATTTCGACATGAACTTACCATGCTCTTTCTTGAGCGTCAGACAGTACTTCGTAGGCATTCTGAACCAGCTGAAACTGTTCTTTAGCCTCCTGCAGGTTGTCTAAATTCTTGTCCGGGTGCCACTGGAGCGCGAGCCGCCGGTACGCTTTCTTGATCTCTGAAGCGCTAGCATCTCGCGTCACGGATAATACTTCGTAGTGGCACTTCATTTTTTTTCATACCATTCTTCTCAATTTTACGGTTTTCAATGCCCGGAGACGGTTACAAATGAACACAAAAATATATAATAACCTGACACACTAAAATATTTATAACTTACTATTAATTAACTAGGTTTTATTGATTACATTTATTTAAACTTCTTTTTAAAGACTACACTAGATTAATAATTGCTATTACGATGCATCGGTCTGTTTTGAAATTACATTAATGTTAAAACCGATGACGTCCATTTATATTCGTCAATTTATCCAATATCCATCCATGCTTTTTTTCAGCTCGTAATACTGGAGAAAAAAAATTCATAGTGTTGCCATTGTACATAAACTTTTTTCCCAAATTTATCTTATTTCAAGTCAAGGTAGTAAAGTGACAAAATATCAAACATGAATTGCTCGTAACAGTGCTAATTGAACTGATGGATCTAACTGACTCTTAAATAGATATAATTATGACAGTCCCTTTTTACATATATTTTTATTACTTAATATCTTTTTACTTTTACATAGTTTAACTGGAGTTTCAGTGATTACAATTTAAAAATCAGGTAACACATCAACAATCAAGTCCGAGAGCATTATTGACATTAAAGTTTAATGTAATCTAAATCTTAAAAACCTAATATTAACAAAATAATGTCATTTTAATTATTTTAGTAGCCTGGAATGTTTATTAATTTGAGAGAATATATTAGTTAACAGCTATACATTTTTTTTATGAATAGGATAGTAAAAATTAAATAAAGCACATAACAATTTGCTTTTATTTCAAAAAAGATAAAATATTTTGTGATAGAAGTCAAGAACAGGTAACATTTAATTTACACTATAGTACACTGTCTATTTGACATTTCCTAATTCAGCCGTCAGACAGCGTTCCTAATTCTGACAGCGTAGACATGTCATGTCGTGCCATCAATCATAGCCATGATGACAGACATGACAGCCATCATAGATAACTATTATTAAAAGATAGTCATGACAGGAATTTATTTGTACAGAAAATTTATAAATCAAAAAATTCAACTAATAAAATAAAATGTAATGTAAACTGTAACTCATTCCCAATCATGACTTGACTTTTTACATTTGCGGAAGGCAGGTAATGTCGTATGCTGCATAATAATAATATTATGTACGCTGTCCTACTTACTTTATTAAACTCCTTATCGTAATAATAATTATTACGATAATATAAAATGTTTGATTTGTAGAAAATTAGGCGCTTTTTGTAAATAAAACTCAATTTATTTTATATTTGATGTTGGGTATATTAAATTAAAATTAAGTCTCTATCTAAAGTCTACTAGACTGTGTAGGCAGTAAAATTTTAAATAATTTTTTTTTGACACTCCACATTACGCACAACCGGCAGAATCCATTTCCGTATCAAGAGACGTTGGTACAAAGTGATTACTTTAGTATTTAGTCTATGATTAGTTTGTGATTTTAGCGTTCGTTTGATCAGCAATACAAAAGTACTCTGTGGTCGAAACAAACTCCCATCGTATTACAAAGCGCTAATTAATTTATAAAAAAATCCTGTCGATTATTCCATCCTGTCGAAGAACTCGTCCGATGGAGAGAATGCCGCATCTGTTATCAACAGTTAAAACGTTAATAATAGATATAGGTATTACCTAATCATCATGAACACCTTAGAATAATATATTATGTAGCTTCTCAATTCGGTGCTATATTAATGGAATAATTAAGTTTTTACTGGAAATTAAATTTCAAACACATTCAATGTAAAAAAAGCATTAAAATTTTGAACTCATCCTAAACTAAAGAAAATCGCAACTTTGTAAAAGTAATAATTATAATATACATACGAGTAGGTATCTATCTAAGTAAATATTATTACCTAAGCGGGTACCTAT
>DWAV01000566.1:0-18427 GCA_018231305.1 Noctuana lactifera
TCTATACTAATATATAAAGCTGAAGAGTTTCTTTGTTTGTTTGAACGCGCTAATCTCAGGAACTACTGGACCGATTTCAAAAATTCTTTTTCTATATGATAGATACATTCATGAGGAAGGTTATAGACTATCAAGCATTACGTTACTATTCTTAACGCGGGTAAAACCGCGTGGCACATCTAGTATGTTATAAAATGCAGTTAAATGTTACAAACTCTACTTATTAAAAATTCCAATCTCTATGTACTGTACCAAGTCATTTTAACAACATTAATTGTGGTAGAGGTTATTAATAGGCTTATTAATATATCGAAAACGGAATATCTTCTCTGGTGCGAGGTGCGAGAATTGGGCGTCTATTCTTGTATTTCGGTTGAAGAGAAAAGGGAAAAATTATTTAGGACATTAATATTAGATATCCCAGAACTTATACTTAACGAGCAAGTACATACCCGTACCTACCTACTCATATGTTGGTAGCTACTAGAGAAATAACTCACATATCTTTCGCGGTTTGTTCCATAGCCTGCCAGTAAGGATTAGGGTCTAGTGTAGTCGGTGCAGAAACAAGGTCATGCCTAATAAACTCTAGCGTCGTATCGTTTCCAGCTTCGGTTCGCCAGGATTCTACCTGAAATGTTAATAAATAATATCCTGATGCAATAATACTGCTAAGGTTGCAAAAGGATTAATAAATGTAGTAATTAAAATATATTGTTCGTAAGCAGATTATTCAATCTGTATAAATATTTATATTAAGTAATACTTAGATACGTGGTGGAGTATGGGCAAAGTATTCTCCGGTTGTGGGGGGAGACCCGTGACCAGTAGTGGGACATAAAAAGGGTTGAAGGCAGATACGTGATCTACTTATACCAATCCGCATTAGAGCACCGTGGTGGAGTATGCTCCAGGCCTTCACGGTAGAGTGGAGAGACCCTAGCCTAGCAGAGGACTATAAAAAGGGTTGCAGGAAGAATATACGTACCATGGTTTTCATGTCTGCAACGTTTGCCTCAACTGATAGCCTCATATCTATAATTGCATGCATTTCTGTGGGTATTACATTCGTTGCTATACCACCCTGTAACATTAATTTAAAATCTGCAAAAGCAATTAGGTACACTTTGGGTCATTACACTAGTAACAACGTGTGTACTACATTTATTTAATTAATTTTCCATGTAGGTACCCTACCTAAATGTATGTAGTGTAGGTACCTACGTAACACTATAAAAAATTAGTAATTGCAAATCAAGTAATAACGAAATAATAAATTAACAATTAGGTAGGTATGTGAATTGTTGAGAAGTCCATCGACCGCTTAAAATACCTTATAAGTTTAAAAACTACATTACTATTATTTCGATTAATTTATTTAATCGCTCCTTGTAAAGGTTACCTACACATTAATGCGCTAAGGTCTTTGCCATCTGAGGACAAAGATACGTCACTAACGTTAGTCAGGCAAGGGTGATTTAGATAACATTTGAAGGGTTCAGTATAACAGCACCAAGACAAGATAGAACCATATATGTAGGTACACGTAGCACATTTTTGAACACACAATACTTTTTTACGAGTATATATAAAAACACGTTATCTATTTCAACTAGAAAACACGATGAGATAGACGCATGGGTGAACAGACATTCGAGGATAAGTAATAATGTAGGTACCGCTTGGCACTCTTGAAATACGGAACCCTAAAAAGTATTTAGAAAACTTTATTTTAAGTTTAAGAGCTCTTAGTTGCAATAATTAGTGTAACATTTGTTATTTGTGATATCAGTCTTTAATTAATTCTTCGAAGCTGATCGATTATGTAAGAAGGTAACTTGCATTTTAATTTATATTAGAATAGGCATCAGTTGAATTTAGTTTACCTACTTTAGCTAGTAAGTAATTACTAATTAGGTATTAAACTAGTTACATTTAAACACTGTAATTAAGATAAAGAAATACTTAATAGCTTATTTGGAACATAATAATAAATAATTTTTCAAAACTTACTCCTATAATGTTAATGTTAATACTTGTGTAACCTCCATAATCAAATGGCTCCTTGAGATTTTTTATTAGATTTTGTTCTTCACGAAACTTCATAACAATATTAAGAAGTTTTTGTAACTGGAAATAAATTATAGCGTGATAAGTAGGTAGGTACATTTATCACAAATACATATTTAATAATATAAAAATATAATAAATACATTATATTTTTATGTTCATGTGTTTAGATATACTTATTATGTAAACATTTTCAGTATTTACTTATGTAACATATTATATCGAACTGCCAAACTTTGTCGACAGTACCTACTTAGGTACCTAATAATAAAGTAATTTTAAACCGAATATGATTATAAGTAGATATAGGTACCTAGATCAAAAATCAAAACGTAAGTAGTAAAAAAAATCCAAGTGTAGTAACATATTTTTTTTTGGCTTATTTTTAAAATCTGTTTCGTTGGTGCGGATTGTTTATTGCAAAGTAACATAATTTTGTTCTCTTTCATCCGCTTTTTATTTGTTTTATTTGTTCGAAACTATAACAGAAATAACAAGAATTCACCTTTTCCAAAGCACTCCTGTTCACTAATGCAGAACCATGCCCGCCTTCACCATATAGAGAGAACTTCATTTCTTTGAAAAAATTGTCATAGTTAATTAGGGATACAATTATAAATAACAAATAACTAATTTATTAGATAAAAGGTAGGTACCTACACAAAAAGAAATGAGACATTTGAATATTTTGAGATAAATTGAAAAAACAATTTAAAAAAAGCTCTTTTTGAATTATTTTTTTATTGCTATATTAATCGTAAATTATTATTATATACATTATACATACATAATTAATTATTAAGTATGGACTTACGCCACGGTCGCCTGTCCACGTAAGTTGCTAAGAAAATGTCATCGGCGGATGTGACCCCTTCATCGAGCGCGAACCCCACATTCAACATTTTAAACTCCTTTGTTTTAATAAACGGCTTCATGCCATTGAACCCTCCAGTTTCTTCATCTGAAATTTAGTAAGTATTATCTATGGTAAATATTATGCAAGACTATCCACTATGATAAAAAAATAAAAAATTACATTTATTTGATTTCATCACAACTACCCATAACTACGAAAAAATTGTGAGAAAAAACTGAGTAAGGTACATACACACCAATGTAGCTACATATATATATACATACTTATTAGTAGATTCACGGAATAGACAAGTAGATCTCACTCTCTCCATCTTCCATGTCAACTCCTGAGCTGATTCCTGATTCACGAGAGCATTTATTATTTAAAAATACAATAAGTAAAAAGATACCTGGCATAATCACTATATGCAGAGTACGTAGTAATGTAACATTTCGTTGTATGAGCTTTCTGATCGCCTCTAAGTATTGAATTGTAACACTTTTTGTGTCCTGTGTACCACGACCATATATGTTACAGTTCTCATCTATATGAGCAGAGAATGGTGGATGAATCCAATATTTCTGCAATTAAATAGGTGTTTTAATATTTTGCTTTATTATTTAATAACTAACATTTCATATAAAAAAAATTTAAACTACCTAAGTACCTACTTACCTACATACATACATTTACCTACATACATTTTTTATTTCTTAATTTTTAGTTTTAGGTAGGTATGTTTACATGTACTAGAATGGGACTAACTTTATCAAAGCTACCTATAAGTCAGGCGCTAATATCAAAGAGCGTCATATTTACAAGTAGTTATTAGTCCATGTCCACATCTTGAAAACTAACTAATTTTGATCCAATGTTGAATTACCTAAGTGTAGGTAGCCAATGAAAAATGGTCGCTATCCAAATAATAGTTTCGAAAAAATTATAGGTAGTTATATTCGACCACAATATACCTACATACGAGTAGGTATAAGTACAATACATGACAATACACCTACCTATCTTATGATATTTTATTATGTATATTTGTTTGGAAAATAATAGATCACGTGTGAGGCACCTATATTATTTTGGACGTAAATAGGTATGGATACCTACAATGTGATAGTCCCAAAACACCCTTGGACTGAAACTAGGATTAAGTTATAGAGTCGTATGACTTTTCTTCACATCACTCGACTTACTTCTTCAACCTTAACAACATCTGCGTGAGAATTAAGCATAATACTCGGCAATGTGGGGTTTGTTCCAGGCCACGTGATGACACATATAGGCATTCCTGCAGGATAATGCACGGTGAATGGTAGTCCGAGCTGTAACGCCTGACGTTCCCAAAATTCTACAGAATATTCTGAAAGTTCAATGACATTAAGACATAAATATTTAAAAATAATAGGTAGGTATTTCACGAAACGCGAAAACTGTGCATTTTAAATGTCACCAATATTTGAGTTTCTCCCCATCCCTAACCAAAAAATTACCTATCTATGAACTTTCTTGGACCCTACAATTATAGACACATACGAGTAGGTATATAACACTTCTGATATATTTCAAAACAATTAAGTACCAGTGTTCCTACTTACCTACCAATATGCCCAGGATCGATCTCGGCGCACACCTCTATCTTAGGTAATAAATCTATACCTACTAATAATACCTATAAAACTGAAGAGTATGCTTGTTTGTTCGAACGCGCTAACCTCAGGAACTACCTACTGGGCCGATTTAAAAAATTCTTTTTGTATATTAGTTTAGTTACCTATAACTTATGTTAATTATAAAATCCTTGTTAAAGGAAAACAGCGTGAAAATACACGTAGGAACATTTACCTACCTACCACTGACAATCCTGCATAACGTTTTTAAAAGGCATACCTACCTATAAAGTCTACCAACCTACCAACCCACACTTGGGCAGCGTGGTGGACATTTATATAGGTAAAGCCGAAATCGTTCTCGCATAGGTATGTACCTACCTACTTAAATTTTACTTAGGTACTTACTTAAATTTTCTGCCTGACTGGTATCAATCTTCAAATATTCTCGGAAATTATTTACAGCAGGGTCATTAACACAGCAAGTTATGTCACATTTTCTAGCGATAGGTTTACAAAGTACCACACAAATTCCTATCAAAATACACAAACACTTTGACTTATACATGTTGTCGGTATTAAAACTCGGGATTGCACACACAAAAAATATACCTAACTAAAATAAAATTATAAATTAGTACCTAAATAGACTTTACATCGCTAAGTTCGGAAATAAATGAAGTTCTTCATTAAAAACTAAATGTTGTCATTACTTTTACCTACACGGGTAGGTACTCATACCTACGCAGCAGTAACGTAATGAATATCATTATTTAATTAAGCATAATTTAACACAATACGGCCAATCCATTCCAGTTTTACACAGGTTTAACTTATTGTTATAGCTAAAGTTCATGTAAATAATAAAAATTATTCTTTATTTGTTGGATTTAGGTAGGTACCTAACTACTATACATAGGTTCCTATAACATAGATAGGTACAATATTTATAAATTTATTTTAATTTTCCAGTAAGTAGGTACGTAAATCCTGCCTGAATAGGTGTGAAAAACGTGATAGACTGACTTAACTAGATGACTACAATAAAATAGATAACAATGTGTAATAAGTATTTATGTTTAAACTACGAGCAATACGCTAATCATGTATTTCAGCTACTTAATAAAGGGAGAGGTGCCTACTATGCTCGGAAGTAGGTACCTATTTTGTTTGTGTGACGGCCTTCCAATATACCTTTCTATTAAAGCTAACGGATTGATAATATATATAGGTAGGACGTAACAGTTTGATAGTCACGCGAACAATTTTATAAGCAATAGCTGAAAAGCAACTTGGCGAAGGAACCGCGACTTTTCGCCCGACTCAGTCACGAAATCCCGATAAGATAAAGAGATAAGCAGCAATAGATGATAAGCAAATGAGAATTATATACTATAACTAGGTATATAGGTAATTATATAATCATCCATCAGTTGTCAATAGGGATAATTTCTTTTTAAAAAAAAGGTGAATGATTAAAATATTTATTAGGGTTAACGAACCTGGGTTTTAATGAGGCTGGGGGAGTCCTTATTCAGTTTCGAATACAAGTTCGCGTAAGTCGGTTATCTAGCTGCTATCACGTTATTACTGTTCAAGTAGTGCACCTTTCAGTTTACACGCCAGCGTTGTTGGAGTGGTATGTTATTATGGGCCAAAATTAAAAGGCATAAACAGTAGTAGAACTTTATTACTTCACAAGCAAATATTACAGTAGTAGGTTTAATTCTATTTACGTTTAAGTTTAGATCTAGAAGATTCACTTAATCCCGTGTCACATTCTACCGACATGTAATCTGATGAATCCGTCGGCCACTCTTCGTCTTCGCTCTTGGACTTATCCTTTTCTTTGTACCCTACGACGTCATCCAAAGCGGAGTATACGGCATTTTTTTCGATTTTACACAGAATTTTTTTATCGTGGAATGAGTGACTATGTAAGCAGGACCTGTATAAAAATATAAATTATTCGTTAGGATATTACTCCTTATAATTGTGTTAATTATAAATTATCTCTTAATTTTTGGTGAAGGAAAATATACTGAGGATGACTGAGAGTTCTCTTTATAACTTATTCATTATTTATCACAGTGTGGATAAATACAGCTCCACCACACTTGTGTTGTGGCTGCCATGGGCACATACAAAGACAATCACACACACACACGAGAACAGAAAATCTAAATTCATCAATTAAATTCCTGCGCGGCCGACAACTGAACCCAGGACCCTTCGAATGGCGGACCAACGTGGTAACCACTACACCATACTGGTCGAGTAGTCGGAAATATAAGAAAGATGACCTTTTTAAAACAACATTTCCCTTAGTGACGAGAGACGCCGGGCACTTGTTACTGCGGTATTCTATGCAGCGCCAGCGACGAAGGCCCTGGCTGGTGGCCGACTGCAGGTTATACATGTACCGGTTCAGTATCACTTGTAGCGACCCGCGGATGGAGACCGTGAACTGCAGGGTATTTGATGAAACTGTGAGAAAAGACATTACGTGATAAGCTATTTCAAACACACATAAGCACATACCTACTGTAGCTCAACAAGAAATCCGTAACACTAACCTTTTTCCTGAATATCAAATTGGTTCAGATTCGATAGTGTGCCATCATCAGATTTTTCTAAAATCATAAAAATCAAAAATTAAAATTACAAACTGAAGTCAACAGTACAAAGTTGTAAATGGTATAATAATATTTTATTTAAATAAATGGTAACAGCATTTCCTAGTTTTCATTAGGCTTCTAGACAAATAAATATTATTTGAATAAGAAAATGTTACAAAATAAGTTATTTATAATTAATATTATTATTCCAAATTATAATGTACAGTAAAGCTTAAGCAACCTAGAACAGAAGATCAGACAACAAGATTCTTTCATAGCAGATTACTAAATGAAGATTGATTTAAGAATATTGAATTAGTTATCGAATCTTCTTATACATAACTACAGATCCCATACTGAAATAAAAAAGACATACATGCACCAAATTATTTTGCTTTAATATCAATGTTACAATGGAATGTTTAGCGCAACTGACTAACCTTTAGGATCATTAATCATTTCATTGCTGGGGTCATTAGATATTTGTAAACTGTCAACATGTGTAGAATCGTCATCAGATTCTATGATATTAGGCATGTCCATCATCGCACTGTCACTGTAAGATTGGTACTCCTCCTTATTACCTCTTGGAGTTTCTTGGTTCATAGCAGACCTAGGCAAAAACAAACAAAATTTTACAATTACAAGTACTTACTTGATACTAACAAACAAAATCTGAAAAAGGAAAAAAGGTGATTGGCTTATAAGAGAGAGTTAGTAAACTTTATTTATTTAGCCTTATTCACCTCACTATTAGTCAAGACCAGTTTAAAATCTAAACTAGTGTTGGTTATTGACACCAAACTGAATGTATTTCAGTTGGAGGTTTATCTTTAACCTTTTTTCTGGTTAAGGCGCATACAGGTTTATTTAGAATTATCAATATTCTATATTTATTTCTTGTACTCTTTTTTGTTTTGTAGTTTTGTACTAGTTTTTTCCTTATATGTTTTTTTTTGTGTACATTAATAAAACAAAATCAAAAAAATACCTAAAATATTTTATTGTTATTAATATTTAGTTAAGGGTTCTCCCCTGTTAAGTTTTTTAAAAACATGTGTTAGGAGAGGCCTCTCTTCCCTCCAAGTGGTCATTTGTACCTATATAAGTATAAGCAAAAAAATTAAAATATATTTAGACATGTATAGGTATTGAAACCTTTCAGTATGCTATGCGTTACATGTTCTATGTATGTTATATGTATGTATGATATGCTTACTTACATGATTTTACTTGTATGTGGTTCGGCTCTGACAGATACTTTCTTTGCAGTTATAGGTAATTCATACTGTAATAAAATTTAAAATAAATTATGTTTTACAAATTAATAATTATATTTATCTATACAAATGAAATAAGTTGTAGTTTAACAGATTTTAAAACTATCTTTACAAAGACACTTAAGAAATATAAAAATTTAAAATGTGTAATCGAAAAGAATACCAATCATACGACACGTAAGACATTAAAAGGAAACAAAGATAATTTAATTGTAAAACTAACACTTGTCTGTACTGATTGTATATCCAGCGGTATTCCTCTCCGTAGCCTTGACTGTATTGGAGTCAAAGTAGCACTGTCCGATGATTGTGATACTCTCGCATTGTTGTAGTAATTGCTGCTCTGAAATAAAACAATTGTTTTATCACACACCACCACCCTCAATCATAGAGAAACCTAAAATCAGTCGCTTAAATTTTTTATTAATGCATATTTAACAAACATGAAGAGAGGTAACGATTAAAAAATAATATAAAAACCGGACTTCAAAAAATTCTTTATATTGAGTAAATTCAAGAGGCAATTAGATATAAAATGATTGATAAAATTTGTCATTTGTTTTAACTTTAAAATATAAATTCTACTTACTACTGTTTCTAATCCCTTTATATGAAGTGCTTTTGCAGCTTCAACAAACAGTTTTAGATATTTTGCTGGAACTGACACTTCGCCAGTATATATATATTCTAACAACAATCCAAGGACCTCATGTGTCACATTCTGAAGATATAAAAAATAGTTAGTAAATTTCCTGTTTTATATTATTTTACTATTAATTATCTATGTTTATCACAGGAAAAGTCTACATTTAGTTTTTCAGATGTACAGCTCAACATTCTTACATTATTAGGCAACTTGTCTTGGATTGGTTAGGTTAGACAGTTTAAAAATGGTTTCGAGCAGAGTGAGCAAAGATAGTTGGCGAGAATAGGTTTTTAATTTAAGTTAGTAGGTAGATTTGGGTACAGCCTATCTATGTTTATAATTTAAAAAAGTTTATTGTCAAATAATCATATATTCTTTGTTTATTTAACAGACAACAGTATATTTTAAAACTATTTATGAAGGGAAACTCATAGTATTGTTAGTGTAGTTATAACATTCTATTTCAATTTCTTATAGCTCCACAGCCTTGCATACTTACATTCAGAAATATCACTGGATGTTGAGTAGGTACAGAGTTTATCAGGTCTTTCAAATAAGGGCTAGCTAAAGCTATTAACACTTGGTGCACTTTAACCAAGTGACCATCTGCAGCCAAAGTCATGTCAACAAATTCTCCATTCTAAATGAAATGAAATAAAAACATTTAACAATATAGTATAACGTAAATAGTATTATTAAATATGCAAAGAATACTGAATATGTATAACTATATCAATAAGTTTGGTAGTACACCTGTTGGAGGTAACTGAATCCACTACAGATACTTGATTTATATGAATCCCAACTTAAGGAATAGTGGCTGAGGCCGACCATTTTACTGGTAGTCACATACAATGTTACATACAATACTGTTATATGTACTATTTTAGTAAAGCATCATTAATTTTCAATAAAATAAATATGTATGTAAGCAAATAACTATTTTCTTTTATTGACAGAACAAAACAAAAAAAAGGTCATATCATAAATGTCAAAATCTATGTGTCATGTCAAGGGTGCGTTCCATTAAGCGCTCACAACTGATGTGTGTTCACACACGAGCGCTTAAGCGTCGAGAAAGCGCTCGTGCGAACGAGGGCTTACGTCGAACGGATACTGGGTTTCTCATCGATTTTGTATAAACAGTGCATTCTATGTAATCTGTGGTATAAACTGTACAGTAGCCCTATCACGAACATTTTACAAATCCGTCATCGAGTAGTCACTCTTAAATTTTGTATGGGATTTTGAACAGCGCTCCGTATCGGGTGTATCGTATCGGGGAACTAAAAATAGTATGGATAAAGTGACAAGGTACGTATCTCGATTATACTTAACGTAGTTCTTTATTATTCGTGATAGGGCTACTGATTGACAGTACTGACGTCCATCATCCTATCACTAGTCTTTTCTTCAACCGATCTATGGTATATCGTAAATCTATGACTATAAAGCTTTGATTTACAAATTTTAAATACATTTATAAAAAATAAATCAGTATCATTTTATTATTCTTCAACTACAATGACTAATTATAATTTAATTAAATATTTATTACATTTGATAAATTAAAGAGTGCAATTTGAATAATTACTGAATTTTGTATTGTATGTATAAACTCAATCCGTTTTATAAACATTATTAAGATAAAATTAACTTTTAAAAATATAAAAAGTAATAAATAACATAATTAATAAAACAATATATTACATTTTTATTATATTTTTATTTACTTTGATAAGGCATTCCTAGGGTACAACAGCAGAGTGAAACATGGCATTGCAATCATAACTAATGGGAGTAGGTCTGGTACATGTTTAGTTTCACTTTCCTCTTTGTAAACTCCTCTTGAATAGAACATGTGTATGTAAAACCAACTAGTTTTACATCTTTGACCCATGTTACTGGGCAAGTTACTATATAATATTATCATATAACCTACCTAAATATTACTTATTTAATCTTTATCTTTAGAAACTCACCAGGGATATGCTCACCTATGATTGTATGACAAGCAGCACAGTTATTACCTCTCATCTATCTTTTCTTTTTTTTCATTAGTAAGCTTTTGTATTACAGTATTTAGGCTAGTGAAAAATTTTTTTTCTTTTAATTTTTTCATTATTTTATCATCATGAAATGAATGGGAGTGGACAAACTTTCTGTAAGTTACAAAGAATATTAATTATAATTATAATAGTGTATATATTAAAAACATAATATTATGTATTATATTTACACCTAACATACCTTAAGGTCATAACTTCACAATCTGTGTCAATAAATGCAGGGCAATGACATTTTCTGTAATCTATGCATCTCCAGCGACGTTTCCGCCCACCATGAGACTGATGATGGCAGTAATACATGTAACGATTTAATATCAATTGCAGTGAGCCTCTATTAGATATTGTAAACTGTGGAGTAAAATCTGTAATGAAATAAATCCAATTATGTAAGCTTCTTGCGTGGTAAATGTTACTATTGCTTTTTGATATAAAAAATAATTAGTCTTAATGATGTAGTGAATAATTTAAGAGAGTTAAATAATATTAGTTTAAAATATAATAATATGTTAATTCCATTTTCAATTCAATCATTGTTTTTATTATTTTTTTAAATTACCTTTGGGTTTTAATAATCCTTTATTAGATGATGTGACATTGCTTAAATCTGTGGTGATAATAGGCATTGGTGCAGTAGCATCAGCCTCCATACAATTATTTTCCTGATTTACGTGTTTACAGTTGTCTGTACAAGTTTCATTTGTTTTTAATATTGATTCAGTATTGTTACATACATTATGTAATTCTAATTGGTATTCATAACCATCTGCTGTCATGTACAATCCACTTTCACTGTAATTCAAAATCATTGTGAGACAGCCATATATAAAATAATAAGACAATAAATTAAAGTAAAATATTCAAACCTATTATTAGTGTTTGCTCTAATTTCTGGATTTCCCATTGTTGTATCATATGTAAGTTCCATAGGGCTGACTTCATTTAGTACACAATATTGCTCTGTTTCAACATTATTAATAGAATTATCTACACCTATATTTTGTACTGCTGTTGTATTTATTTGTACATTTGTATTTGCCTGTGTTGTTATTTCATGTGCAGGAATTAAAACATTTGGAATTTCACTATTTGCTTGTCTTGTTGTATTTATGTTATTTCTTCTGTTTTCGCCTATATTCATCTGTGATACAGAATAAACGAATGTAATTTTTATTGCTTGAAGAGTGCATTCACTTTTTTTAACAACTTGTTTTCATTTGATGGTATAATTTATTTAAGGTAAGTTTATTTTAAGGTTTAAAAATAAGATAAAAATTACCTATATAATATACTTAAATTACCTTTGGCACATTTATATCACCAAGTCCTCTTAAACATAATTCCTTAGCTGCCTTCATGAACAATACCATTTTATCCACATCAACAAAAACCTCTCCTGTGTAGACATATGTAATAATATAATTTAATATATCATGGCTTACATTCTGAAACAAAAAAAAGAGGGCAACTGAACTTTTTATAACCAGTAGTTACTCAGACAGGCAATCTGGCACCAGGTACAGAAAAGTTATATCCAACTTTTTATATGAGGATTAATAATGAATTATTTCTTTATAACCTTTAGGGTAGAGAATTATAGATATGGCCAGTAAAGTAGTGATTTCTTCTAGACAACCTTTGGATAAAAAATATGGTAGAAAGAAAGAATAAAAGGGTAGTGTTCCTTTTGTAGTTACTATTGCAGTACAGAATAGGTATAAATATTTAGAAAGCAGTTTTGAATTTGAAGTTTACTGAAAGTTTCTAATACTTACACTTAAAAAGATCACTGGATGTTGATTTGGAGTGGAGCGCAGCATTGCTTTAATGTAAGGACTGGCCAATGCAAACACATTTTTATGAACATTAACAAGGTGCCCATCAGCTGCTAGGGTCATGTCCACAAATTCTTCATTCTGAAATAGTATGTCAAATGTTGCATAATTATTATATTAGAATGTAACAAATACATACAAGAGTGACTATGTTAATAATAAATAAATTAATTAATAGGTATGTAATTATGTTTCGGGAAGAATTTCAAAGATAAAAAAAACCTACGCGTGTCTGGCAATTTTTGGCTGTAGGCACAGGTATCAGATACTAGAACTCTTGTCCTTATATCACGAATTGTTTTTTTAATATCTAACTCATAATTCCAGAAATGTAGGTAGTTAGAGTCATGAAAGAAATTTTATTCTCTTTTAAGACTAAATGGTACATAATTATTTTATTTTAATTTTAATAATAAATAATTACCTGCTGCAAATTAACAAAACCATCACAAACATGACTTCTGTGAGAATCCCAAGACAGGCCATATTGTGCTACAGCCATTTTTTTTACAATATTACAAGTTCACGATAACTGCGGTTTGTGGACCTAACTACTAAAACTATGTAATGAAAATAAAATTTGAAAACAACAAACAAGTAACAACACCGCAGACTACATAGAATGTACAACACAGTCCAATCCACACTTCCAAACCACAGACTACTTAGAATGTTGTTCCAAAGTACCAAGCCATCACATAATATATTTATTATATCCCAATCCCTACATAATATTATACCTATGCCCATAGATAGTAATATTAACCTATGCATAGAATACATTTAATATCGCATAGATTTACTATTCACTTTATACAAAATCTATGAAATATCGTTTATGCTCTATGCTCTGTCTACGCGTTTATAGTCATGTCACTTCACGTAGGTATCTACCTATGTCAACTATCAGTACAGTTAATTAATGTCACTACTGTCAGTGTCTATAGTAGGATTATTAGTAGGCAGGCACCCAAAGTGTATTGTGATTTTATGATATCTCATTTCATAATTAGGGAGTAGTGTTCTGTGTATAATTATTATAGTTTGTGACGGTGTGTGCATTTGAACGTATTTGATTAGTTTATTTAAATAATATTTTAACTTTTAGGTATATAAATCGGATAATATTATGTTTTTCTTGCAGTGGTAACAGGTAACTTGTTAGTTACATTGTTTCTAATAGGAAATTATAGATTAAGGTAAATAAAATAATGTTAATGACATGCAATCAAATAAAATCATTCCGAGCCTTTTCCGCAGTATATCATAATCATCGGACTCTTAAAGAATCTAAGGGGTATGTAAAAATATCTTTAATCCTAAATTCCAATGACTTTTAAACATGTTTGTATTTCTTTAGTTTTCTATATTTTACAGATATTGTGAAAGAAAGCAACAATGTTACGACATAGTGGTAATAGGTGGTGGAATAGTCGGCTCGGCCTCAGCAAGGGAGTTAATTTTACGTCATCCAGGATTAAAAATTGCTTTGTTGGAAAAAGAGAATCGATTTGCATATCATCAGAGTGGGAACAACAGTGGTGTTATCCATGCAGGTATATACTATAAGCCTGGCTCGCTTAAAGCCAAATTATGTGTAGAGGGACTTAACTTGTCTTACAAGTACTTAGATGAAAAAGGCATAAAGTATTCCAAGTGTGGAAAGCTTATTGTTGCCACTAACAGGTCTGAAGTCCCAAGATTACTAGATTTATATGATCGTGGAATAAAAAATGGAGTGAAGGACATAAAGCTCTTGGATACCAAAGAAATCAGAGAAGTGGAACCAAACTGTAAAGGCCTGCAAGCCTTATGGTCACCCCACACAGGAATAGTGAACTGGGGAGAAGTGACTCAATCATACGTGAAGGACTTTGAAAAGTGTGGTGGAAAAACCTACCTGAATTTCGAAGTGTCTAAGTTTGTTGATGTTGATAATGCAGAATATCCTGTTATGATAACAGATTCCAAAAATCTCAGCATTCAAGCAAAGTATGTGCTTACATGTTGTGGTCTACAGTCTGATACTGTAGCAGTTTTAACTGGTTGTCCAGAGGAACCAAGGATTATTCCATTTAGAGGAGAATATCTCTACCTTGTTCCAAGTAAAAGCAAGATTGCTAATGCAAACATTTACCCTGTACCAGATCCAAGATTCCCTTTCCTTGGTGTTCATGTAACACCAAGAATTGATGGGCGTATAATTGTAGGACCTAATGCAATATTAGCATTTTGTAAGGAAGGTTACAAGTAAGTGGATCAACTTCTGCTTTTATTACCCTTTTTTCTTACAATGAAGTACATTTTCATTTTGTTTTTCATAGATGGGGTGATGTCAACATTAAGGAATTAATGGAAATCATAAGATTTTCTGGATTCCGTAAAATGGCATTCAAGTATGCAGGTTTTGGTCTGAAGGAAATGGTTAGGTCTATCTTAATTCCACTACAAGTGATGCAAGTCCAGAAATACATACAGGATATTACAAGCAGTGATGTGGAAAGGGGCCCAGCAGGGGTCAGGGCTCAAGCTATGGCAAAAGATGGTTTGTAAAATTAAATTTATTTGTGTGAATATAAAAATTTATTGTGCATTAAATTTGATTTGCAATTCCTTTTGAGTTGAACTTAACAGCTTTCAGGAAAAATTTGTATAATTTTTTTTATGAATGTTTGCAGGTACACTCATTGAAGATTTTGTATTTGATTCTAAGCCAGGCTCTGGTGCAATTGGAAGCAGAGTATTGCATTGTCGCAATGCACCATCTCCTGGTGCTACATCCTCCCTAGCTATAGCAAAAATGATAGCAGACAAGATGGAGAGTGAATTCAAGCTTTAGTTATTTTAAAAACGTATCAAAAAATGCACACATTATGCAATCAGTGTACAAATTATATATTTTGCTAAGTTGTTAAATTATACTTATCTAAAACTATTTTTTCAAACTGCTCACAGTTATCAGAATAAATCTAAACTTATTGTTATATATATTTTATTTTTGTATGAATTTTTGTGTATATAGAAAGTTTTTATTTATATAGGTACATAATAAGATGTATTTTAGGTTTAATTTTCTTACTATTTGATTATTTTTTATTCACTTGTTATAATTTTGGATGTTTATTGATGACTATAGATTTTGAATAAACTGATGAATCAATGTTGATGACATAATATTAAAGTACATTCTATAATAATTATTATTAATTAGGTAAGAATAAATACAAGGCCATGCAATATTAGGTACAGAACTAGAGGAAAAATTAAAACAATTTAAATTTTTATCTGTTAATAAATAGACAGAACACATGTCATGACTTTAATTAGACTGTTTATTTAACTAATACCTGCAAATGTTTAATCAAAGCATTTTCGAGTTAATTTTTACATAATAGTTCTTACTCATTTAATGAGAAAATGTTTCTGGATCTTTATAGATAGGTTCATGTACAGCATTTCTGAGATTAAAGTTTTCTATCAGCAGGAAAAATTAATTTTATATGACAATATGTATGTTATGACTTCAATTAGATTTATTATTAATTGTTAACTATTTTTATACTTAATTGAATAAAAGGTGCAAGAATACACTGTCTTTGTTAATAATCTTTATTTTTTTCCGTATATAAGCATGTTTTAACAATTTTTGATGGTGGTGGAATGAATCAAGAAATATTTTTCTAATATACACCTATTATTCCAAACAATCACTTAAACTTTTATTATAATAATGTACTGTCGGATTCCACTAGTTTTATTTTATTTTTTATTCATTATTTAAGCATGTTTTTAACAATTTTAAAGTGGTGGAATGATTCAACAAATATTTTTTTACTGTACCTAAGCCTATTATTCCAAACTATTGCTTAAACTTTAGTTTTAATACTTTTAATAACTGTACTTAGATCCCACTTGAGTATATTGCTATTGTCCCATTCCTTTTATTTCTTCCTGCACCAAAAATATATTTCTATTTGAAATTTTCAGTCATTCAATTATAATACCTTTTTGTGTAAAATAAATGAAATGTACTTTGAGATCATATACAGTGGTCATGTGGAACATCATGTTGCTTACAACCACTATGTATTCTGCAAATCCAAACATGGAATACACTGAAAAGATAAAATCAATAATTAAATTAATATTGGAGGAATAAAAATTATTTTCCTAAAAGGGTTATAATTTTTTTTAAAGTAAACAAAGTTTTAAGAAATATGGCATCCATAATAATTATATAAAGATTACATAATTTATCAACAACAACCCATCATAGTCCCACTGCTGGGTATAGGTTTCCTTGTCAAATATGAGGAGTTTAGGCTGTCCCATGAATGCCAGCTGCACGTTGGATGACTTATGGTGGACATATATTTTGACTGTATGGAGGTATGCTGGTTTTTTTTAACATACATTCTTCACTGTGTTCTGATAAATAGTACTGAAAAATCAGGTGTGCAGAAATTGAACCGGACCCACCAGAACAGTCAGTTGGAAGTCAACAACTAGGCTTTCAATGCTATACATGTTTTAACAGCAAAAATTTGCCTTGCCTTCAACCCTTTTTATATCCCACTGCTGGGCACGGGTCTCCCCCCACAACCGGGGAAGGAAAAATTTACTATATTTATATTATTTACAAAATATAAATTTATTAATGAGTTTCTAACTAATAATAAAATTTATAAATAAAAAATTTGTTAGAAAAACTCAACTTACCGTATGGTTCACATAATCTATTGTGCCTAAGAAAAAAATATGCTGCAAATGCAAATGAACTAACATTTACAAAGAAAGCTCTCCATTTTAACTTAACAGAATATGTTTCCAACTGTGTCATAGTTGTTCTTCGTCTATATTTTGTAAGCATCAAACATGTGAAGAACATGTAAAATATTGAAGTCCCAATAAAGGTTTTGAAGCATGCTTCATGGTAAGCTGTAAAGTACAATATTTTCTATTATATTATTATTAATAACAAACAAAACTAATTGCATAATTGAATTACCTATTAACTTTCATAGTATAAAATGTAATTAAAATTAATGAACAAAGCTATTAATTTGTATAAATTATGAAGTGTAGGTGGTTTAGAACTGTGAATATTTTAATTGCAGTATGACATGAACACAATTATGTAATCATACCTCTGCATTATGATGATGCATTCTGATGCAATGCAGAGCTTTCACAGGAAGAATGTAGAAAAGTTGGAGTACATCTATGGCATTGCAAGGGAAATTGATACTTATATACTGTTTGTTTATATAGTCTGCTGGCCAAATAATAAGCAGTTGTGAGACCATACTAAATGAGTATTTTAAGTGGACACTTATAAGCTCAGTTATAAAATGAATTGAAACCCATGTATCATTTACACAGCTATCCCCTTCCACTTCCTTCTTGAGGACTGCATACTTACGATAGTTCAGGGATGATG
>DWAV01000567.1:0-18426 GCA_018231305.1 Noctuana lactifera
AATTTTGTATGGGATTTTGAACAGCGCTCCGTATCGGGTGTATCGGGAACTAACAATCGTATGGATAAAGTGACATTTGCTCTTCGATTCCATTATAACGCCTCAACTGTGTGTGGTCGTTCTCATGAAAACAAACATAAGGAAAAAAAAGAACCATTTTTAAAAAAGATTTTTTCTTACTCTTTTATTATTACGATTTGATCCTGTTAATAAACTCGTATAGGACACCATTTAAAATACTAAAATATTAAAAATGTTATAATTTACTCCAATACCTGTTCACAGTCAATTATGAATGTTCCTACTATTAATATTATATTAAGTTAATATAATATTAACAGCAGTTTTAGGTATAAGTAAAACCCTAGGAAACCTTAGTTATGTCCTTGTGTTACAAACCCCTTTTCGCGTCTTTTCAGTAGGAAGATACCTCGTGGGAATAGAAAATGCTTGTTTAGACCTAAAATATTATTTCAACGCGGAAAATAAATAATAAATATGAGAAGCAACTGACAAAATCTCTTTGTTACCAACCGTCCGTCTTTCGAGACGATGGTAAATGTAATTGTTGTGATAAGCTAAGTCGCGGCACTTACCTCACGGGATGGTGAAGATTAGGGGACGGCTTAGTGAGAAAATGAAAACATTTTTTATCATTGTCGTTACTTGAAAGAGAAGAGTTTTTGGAATAAAATATTTTATCCCAAAAATGCTTTTTAATTCTCCATTGTGTTCGCTAAGATATAGGTACGAGTTGTTGACATCCTCGCTAAGATATACGAGTTGTTTGTCGAGTTGTGGACATCAGTTACCAGAAGTGAGGTCAAAAGTTATAGAATACAGAGATCAATAACGTAACCCTGAAACATTAAATGCCAAACATTTATGTACCTACAGTTAAATTAATAAGCAACGTGCTTGATCGAACGAAGTCATTTTGGTTAACTACAAAATAAGGAATTAAAGATTGTGTTAGAGCGCATAGCGCCGCTTGTGTGGTGCAGATCACAAGCGATATTTGCTAGTGGCCCATTATCAGTTTCGTGCTTTTACGCGTGACGTGGACGTAAAACCGATATTGATTTATCGATAGAATATTGATGCAAGATAAGGTCTCTATCATACTAAAATGAATATCAAGTTATGCTGTGACGACCACTCAGGGTAATTAATATTTGTATGCAGTCTAGTTACTGATATGCATATTGCATAGGACAATGTGAAATCATTTTGGTTTGACCGTGAATTAATAATGCCTCATGTTATGAGGCTACTTTTTATTATTAATATACATTTACGAAGATGCAAGAATTTTTCCAAGACTTTTGTAGAATTATCCTTCTCACTTTTATTACTGTAATAAGTTTTGTGAGGGTACGAATGATTTATAAAGCGAAATTTCCTTTTACGAGGAAATTATTGTCTTAATGAGGTCTCATTAGGGATGGTTAGCTTTGTTTTGCTGGAGACGGGATTTACCCTCGACTTTTTCCACAGCCGCCGTGTTTTCCACAACTAATTATTTTATGCTAATTTTACGTTGTCCGTCCCTCAGTTAATTGTCTCTTGTCTTTAGGCCTCACCTGTCGGATCGGGAATGTCCCAATGGCACAGTTGAAAGTTTTCTTTCTTCGTGACCCAAATTCTAGGAGTTGTGCCGTTTAAAACCTCCGTTCATTCTCTCAGCCTTTTCTATCCAACGTCCAAAACATAATTGAAGTATCTCTCGGATTCTCCGTATTAAACTTTTCGCAAATAATGGCAGTCAGTAATCTGTTCTTATCTGCATGTTATCCCAAATTTCCATTTTAAAACCGGAAAAAGAATAAAGATTTAAGTGAGGATTTCGTGTGATTCACTTCGAATAGGTAGCTTACACCGTTACTGCATAACGGAAATCTCCCTTTGCTGCTGGTCTTGGATACCAATTTTTTACCTCAAAAATTGAATCGAGTGTGGCTTGATACTGCTTAAATACATATTTTTATCTTTCACAAAGCACATGACCGAACTTCTTGAAAGGCAACGAAAAAAATTTACAAAAAAAAAGCAATTTTACTATTACATACCTATATCGCGTTTAAATCTATTATAATCCTATAACTAATGATTTTACTTAGTTAAAAATAAAATTCTGAGTAGAAAGGTGAGGTGTCGAAACACCATCTATATAATATAATATATTATGTTATGTAGGTAGGTAATGTTTGTAAGTAAAATAAATATATTTTTTCCTTTCTCGTATAACTTAGCATTGAATATTGATTCCGGAGAGGAGTATTATTCATAATTTATTTTCCATTTGGTATTCATGAAAGTTGTTTCATTTTACTGTTTATGAAACAAATTTGGGTACGTACTTGAATTTCACTATAATAATCGTTGCTTAGGAAACTGGCGAAATCTGAGTACCGCAACAAAAAGTAATGGCCTAGTGTTAAGATTTTTAGCTCGATTTCTAATTCTATCTAACGTAAAAGTAAACGGATCAAGATAAACATATAAAGATAAATGCCTGATACGTTAATTGAGAGCTCAATCTTACTATACGATCCGTGAATCTTGAAGTGGTTACAATGATGGTTCGCTTATGGAAAGCTCTTGGGTTCGATTCCGAGCGGGGCAGAAGTGTAATAAATTAAGATTTCTAATCCCACTACAACTAAGAGTGCTTCTGAAAGTGTAAAGCGTTTCACGCGAAAAGGACTGAACTTATTTAGATAAAATTTCGTACACAGAATACTTTTGATCCGATGACCGTAGGCGAAAACTTTAACAATCCAAAATTTCTAGGTATCTATATTAATATTTTCTTATTTACACAATTGCATACATATTGAAGTCGGTATAAAAAGACTGCAAGGCGTTAATCAAACGGACCTGTTTTATCAAAAATAACCACGATGAGGAAAATAAAGGTGGTATTTCCCGCGGAGGATTCAGCTCGAGATAAAGTTTGTTTGTGTAATGGACATTGCTTTGCCATTATCGAGTATTTATTAGCTATCACATGGAAAAATACCTGCACTATGTGCTCCGTGTAGCTTGCTTCCAGTTCCAGTTATTGGTGATTTTATCAAATGTAATATTCGATATTTTCTGCTGCGTGTCAATGCAGGTAGATTTTATCAATAGTTTAATAATGCTTTGTCGTTTTAGTTTGCATAGAATTACTGTGAAGTACATTAATCCGTGCAATTAGTAGTTTTGTCCTATGCACATAAACTATATTCTTATGTTATTCGTAATGTTTTATAGCTGCTGTTACTGGTTTCCTAATAATACTGTTGTTCTGTTTTCTGTGATTTTGTAGTTTACCAGTACCTAATAAAAAGGATAAAGAACACGGGAACTGAAGAGCTAAATATGAACGATTATAATACCATTAGTTACCTATCTCGATTGATGGTGTTTTATAACTAAATTCTGCATCGAAGCTAAAAAATTATAAAAATAATAATTATCAAAATAATGTATCCACAAGGAGTAAAATAACAGCTAGAATATGTCTTGGGGAAAATTCAGATTGCAATAAAGCTTTTCCGTGTATGTGCTCAATATAACTTGCTTTGCTATTATCAAATATTTACTTCTTATTCTCAAATTAGTTCATTTACGGAACTACTTTCGTTTCAATTATTTGTATTCTTCTTAAAGTTTAAAGTGAAATTGTTTTTAAACTAAACAAAAAATATTTTTCTATATAAATTCTAGTTTAGAACCTACTCTTATAATGGTATGTAACTTCAACCGCAATCAAATATTAAAAAAATACAGTTTTTTGTAATTCATACTACTTTGTGATCTTAACCACTGAAGGAACTACTAAATATACACTACTTCTTTGACAAAAATTACATTTATCTACTCGTATCTAAGTAAACATGTAATACAGAGCCAAAGTTTTGTATTCCACAAATAAAATACAAGTAACATACTCTTTTAAGGAAAAGAGGAAAAGATAGATCTTTTCCCTAAGCTGGCTCATCCTTGAGGTATTCCGTTTCTTCAGAAATATCCAAATACTGTTCCTAATTATTTCAGGCTACCAAGTTTGAAAGCATTTTAGCTTATACGTTTCATTCACGCTTTACTTAGTTTGATAAGAACGTTGTTAAAGTTTATAAATCGGACAAGAAGTGCTAAATCTCTCGTAGCGTAGCCTTTTGTTGAAGTGGGATTGGTAGCGATCGGCAGCTCGTTCAACTTAAAGAGTTCCGAAATCCGGTTACGATAGTGCATTTATACCACTTTTGACGTGAAACATGCGCGCTTTGGTAGGAAAACTTACACAATAGCGTAACGCTTTGCTACGCGGGTCTACGAACATTCGCTACGGCAAATTTTCATTTTCGTTAGTCCTTTGGTACTAGTACTATAAATTACCTTCTCTTTTGTCATCTAATCGAACGAAGTCTTTTGATGTCAATGGAAATTCAATTGCGATTAAATAAATAACAGTCATGCACTCACTTTGTCTCAGTCATCAAAATTTTGTCTTAAAATATTCCAAGATATTTACTCGTAATAAAATACGTTTGTCATTTAACCTATCCATAGAAGTATTTTGATGCAAAGGAAAGTTAAATTGGGAATGTGATTATTAAAGGACAATGTATGGATATATTTTATATAAAAATGGCCAATCGTATCACATTTTTCCTATTTCCAACCGTATTGTTATATTTCTGAATCGTTTTATGGCAGTGAAGGCTCCCACTTCCTGTTCGTGATAGACATTGTTATGAAAATGGGCCATCGGTCCGACTTCCATTAGCCAATACCGCGAACAAACTACATTCATATTGAAATGTATTCAGCTTTTATTATTCATTCATCGGTCTTCCCGTCCAAGGCCTACCTTTTTCCTGTGCGTTATTTTATTTCTCCCGATTGCGCATTAGATCAAGGTATCTGCCATTTATGCTTTTCCATATAAAATTACGATTATGATGTACCTATGCCTGCCTTCAATCCTTTTAATTTCCCACTGTTGGGCACGGGTCTCACCCCACAACCGGGGAAGGCCTGGAGCATACTCCACTACGCTGCTCCAATACCTATACTTACCATAAATAATAATCGTATGCCCAAACCAAAGCTTCCAATCAACTTATACCGTGGCGCCCGTGGCGGCAAATCATTAATTTCATTGTAATTTTCGAGTGAATTCATCAAAAGTATGACAAATCGTATCATCTAGGTAGTTCCTATTCATAATATTTTTACCATAAGACCAACACATGGTATTGATATATCGGTGTGGTTAGTAACAAATGAATCAATTTTTCACTATACTTCACAACGTAACTGTGTAATTTACTTAAACGTAATTAATACTGTGAATTTTGATATGCTCTTAGTAATGTTTTATGGTACTTATCGTAAGGTTTCAGGTACCTAGCAATGAAATGTGGGGAGAGCCTAAGGATTATCACTTCTCAAGTTTAGTGCTGAAATTGTGTTATTCTTCTTCTTCTTATAATAATTCTTTTTTGACATTTGAATGTTTTCATTAAATATTTCTTTAAAGGCAACACTGAATTATGCAGGAGTTTGTTTTGGGTCTGCAGGTAAGGTACTGTCTTTTCCGTAAGCTTACTGCAAATAGATAAACAACATAAACAATAATATTAATTATCTTTTGTTATAGTTTGTTGGTGTAATTGGTTATATACCGTACCGTTATATATAAATATATTAAAGAGGATACAAACAATCTAGTTTATAAATATTTTTTTTTTATTCCTTATAAGTTATTTGTATACACTCGATGAACGTAAATAACACAGTACATCGGCTTTAGGCGCTCTTTTGTTTAAGGTAGGCCCGGAGAAAAAAGCCGGCGGAAAAAAAACTCTTGGCACTCCTTTAAAACCACAAATGATTAACTGTATAGTATAACTTTAGCCTAATAGCGCGCAGACGCGACAACTAATCGTGGCGTCACTATCACTCCACGGCCTTGTGTTTTCCAATACATTCCATTCTATTTATGACATGAGTATCTACTAATGCAGGTCTATGTGATCCACATTAAGCGATTTTCATAAAACATCTGCTCACATTGATAAATGATATAGAATCAATTTACGTACATACAGTAGGTACTCGTGTACTCATGTAGGATGTATAGTTTGCACATAATGATGGATGGGAGGTGTCAGTGTTGCCAGGAAGAAATTTATAACGCTTACACTGTATAGAATTAACCTTGCCCGGAGCCTATTATGTTGGTATGAAAAGATTGATAGCCCCAACCTGACAAAAATCCGGATTCTATAAAAAATACTCAGATTTACCGTCTCTCATCATGTCGACATAGGCATATTATAACATACCAAATATAGAGAGGATGGAGTGTAAGCAAAGAAGCCCTGTCGCCTTCCAATGAAGCCCAAGTCGAAGTTTAGGTAAGCGTGTTATCATTTGTCGTAGGAAAAAGGCCGAACTTTAGGATTATAATGCTGTGTTATCATATCATACGGTTATCAAATATCTATTAATTATATCATTGGGTGCTAATTAGTAATATTTGTATAGTAATATTTGAATAAAGCTTCACACTCACAAGTTATAACATATACGTACCTCATTTATTATATTCTTCCGTGTAAGCTAAAGAAAAACTACCCTAATGTGCTAATGGCCTGTTACCACACATTAATTGTTTCTAACGAGCAAGTATCGTGATGAGGTATAAAGCTTTTTAGAAGAAATACAACTGAATAGTTTATAGTATCAAAAGTACTTATACCTTCTCTTAGCAATAAATACTATAAAATACAGTACCTATATATTTTTTATGAAAATATTTTTTATGTAAATATGTTTTAATCCTTAAATAAACAAACAAAAATATGTAGATAAAGATTTTAAGAAACTCGTATTACGGAATACCCCCAGAATTCTCGGTAACGGCCTCAAAAGTTGATAGAGCCATCGCATATCCCCCCTCTCCGGACCTCTTCCCCACTAGAAACGATCGTTATAATAAGCATCGTTAATTTTGTTAGATTTGTTTTACATTTAATATTTTGTTAACGTTTGGTACCTACATTACATTGAAAGCGGCATTCTAAATTAGAGTTATTATAGTAATAACAAATGAACGTGGGTAACAATTAAATTCATATTATACGAGTATTGAAAATAAGTTTAGTGTACCTAATATGAATTTAATTATACGTATAAATGAACCAATATTATTTACACTTTTAATTGACAATTATGTTATGAACGATTCATATGACCAATTATTCTTCGATTCCAATTTTAATATCGGAAGGCATTTGATACAATCTACGTTGCCAGTATTGTTTTAATATCTACTCGAGAAGTTATACTAAAATCGTAGCAATGGTTTTAAGTGAAAGAAAAATTTCTCCTAGTGGTATTCCATTAACAAAAAAAAACAACTATGTTTCCGAGACAGTAATTCTGAAGACGTTAAAATATTTAATTTGGATAGAAATTTTCCTTGGAATCAATCGTATTTATTTGTTCAAAAATGTGAAGTTGGGAATGTTATTTAGTTACGTCTTAAGCATTTCCCTTGTGTTTTCCATTGTTATTTTCATGGTTCGACTGGAAATTGTGAATGCCACTTATATCGTTTACAATTGTACTATTTGCATTGAATATTTACTGATTGTTTTCAGTGCAACTGTTTTGCAAAAATGGAAACTTGTCAAATTTTTTGAAATTTTAAGTGACTTCGACAAGAACTTGAATATTGTTGGTGATACGAATATAACTCAAACCCATCACGTGACCTGGATAAGTTTGGGCATAGCGTACATCGGTATTGAGTACTCTATAATATTGTACAATTCTTTGAATAGCGGCAATTATTGGTACTCATTAGTATACGTCGCATGTATGGGCCATGATACTGAGTATATTTTCTTCGGTGTTTTACTTACAATAATTTTAAGGAGACTACATATTATTAGGGCTCATGTTAGCAAAGTGTTTTCGATAAGTTTAGATGCAAGTAGCTCTAGTGAGAGTTTAAAAAGTCTTGAAGCGTTATCTCAGAATGTTAACTTGGATATTCCTTCCTTGCATCGAGTGTACGAATTGTTACACAAATCTTGCGAACAACTGAATATTATCATGGGTTTTCCGGTAAAGTATTCAACATCACGATTTTCCTTCGTTTAACTTATGTTATAAAGTAAAGTAAATTTAGTAAAATAACATAAAATAAAAGTGTTTAATAAAGTAAAATAATTTATTATAAATATTGTGCATTTCTCAATCGACCTACATGACGTATACTACGCTATAATAAGGGTGGTTCTATGTTTTAGATGGTAATATTACTCTTCACATCTGGGTTGTCTACAACACTTTTATTAAAATACATAATTGCACAAAGTAGCGAGGCGGAGACCTTTGTAAGTAGCTCTTCATGATTAATTAATTCCTTATTCATCGGTAATAAACTCCCTTTAGATTATCGAATCATCTATACGCGTATTTTGGGATAGAAAATCCTTCTTATTTAACCCCAAATGCTTTATCGTGTGGTCCAGCCACCGCTGCCGGTCGTTATGACTATAATATTTTATAAAATATATCTACCTACGTGGGTAAACTGTTTCATATTAAATTATATCTGCAGGTCACAAGCACCTCATTTTCAGCTACGTATTGTAATATTAGATACCCTAAGCCTGAAGATTTGCATTTATTTCTTATCTGAGTACCTTGTTATGGGCTCGGTTAATCTGGGCTCAGTTATTTTAGGATTGCTATCGAAATAAAATTTTAACCTTTGTCCGATTAATATTAACAGTACAAAATAGGATAAAATCATAAAAATATAGATAGAGGTAATTATGTAGGTATTACATTTATATTTACAGCAAGTGAAAATAATGATAACATATGCAGCTTCACGTTGTCTTAAATATACAGTGATGGTGGTAATTCCATGTTATTTCTCAAGTGCTACAACAAATCTGGTGATGGAAATACGCAGAATGGTTTTTGAAGTTATATACACTATGGATTTGAGTAAGTTATTGATTAACATAATACCCTCTCGAATATTCATACTCATATATTTATCTATAATTACACACAAAACACAGATTATAACACAGAAAAAAATTTACTGAAGAAATAAAGAAAAAATGGGGGATTAAAAGTTATGAATTCAGCCAGGTCTATACTAGATTAAGTCTATAAAAACAATAATTATAAAATAATATTTTTAAATCATGCTTTTTGAAGACAGATTAAAATATATTAAAATTATTCAATAGTTTCGTTTGAGATAACTTTTGATCAACAACAGTTTTCAATTTTATGATAAGAGTCCAATTCAGCAGACGCTTTCAGTGCAGACATTTTCAATCATCGATGTATCGAATATTTTTCGAAGAAACTTTTGGCCATCGTTCAATTTCCGTGCTCGTTATTTTATTTCTCGTTTTTTAAGTATTTCCTGTTTCGGTGGACTTTTAAAATATTTTAAGCAATCATCTTTATAAATAGGTATTCAAGAAAGTTAATGACAAAAGCTTTTTTTACATATTCATTATTATCAATGGATTGTCAATAATTTAATTTTAGAGGTTGCTGTACAAAAATATAGTAATTGAAAACTATTTTTAGAACCTTGTATCGTTTCTAAAAATTTGAAATATTTTCAGACAAAAACGAACGGCGGAAGATAAAATCGTTCTATCAACTTACTCGAGACAGTGATTTTACTTACTTCGCGAGTGGAATCATCAAGCTGGACATGTCCCTGCCACTCAGTTACTGCAGCCTCTGCACTACGTATCTGGTCATCATTATACAGTTCTCAAAGTTTCTTGACTAACAAACAAATGCATTAGAAAGCACTTTATAGCTTTATATATAAAACCAGCAACCAGCAACGTAAACCTTGCTAACCTTTAGCTAAATCCAAAGTATTAAAGCGTATTTTGGACTCAGTATATTCCTATTTCCACGTTAAATGCTTCAGTAGGAGCCGTTTTAAAAATGAAACCGTTATCAAAGGTCCTGGTGACTGTTATGAAGGGTCAAATGGCCCTACAAATTGCGCAAAACACGTTCTTCCTTGATTAACTTTCAGATGCCCGCTCTTCAGATTGTAGTAAAATAAAATTGGATTGTGTCAATAATGCTGTGCTTATTTTAACTGGATTCAAGGTTGTATCGGATAATAAAATTCTTCGGATTGTTATTTCTTAGACGTAATAGCTACATTTTGTATTATACAAAGGCGTGTGTTTTATTGTTGTTTACCTCTGTTTTAGGTAAGTTGAGTTCCATGAAATTGTTTCAAACAATATGAGTTCAGATTTAATTATAATAGTACTATATAAAAGCGTTGTTGCCTACAACATTGTACTAGAAGGTACCAAATGATAGTAATTTAGCTCTAATTTTATACTGGAATTTGACTAAGAGGCTTCTAGTTTTTGGAACTAGCAGAATACATTTTGTGTCTTTTAAATTGATTTCGTTCAAAGATCGAAATAATTCCCTTTCTTTGGTCCATCCCCAAAATATCCTTCCCATCCATTGTCCGTTGTGCAGAGAAAATAGCCACTGAGTGTTTTCCGCAATTTCCAGGAAATATTGTCGAATGTCAGACCAAGATTTCCCTCTCGAATATAAAAAGGCACGTCGCATCGCCCATTTACGTCACCCTTGAATTTCTACGTGGATAGACGGCCGCCGCGTCATAAAACTTAGTGTTATCTTGCTAATTTTTTTATCCCTAACTCGATATTTCTTCTTTTATTTCGACTTATGACTTTCTTATCTCGTTTTTCTTATCCTTCTTCTAGAATATTTAAATAAATGTGTACTATATAATCGTGCAGTTCCGATTATCTTTAATATTACATTAATTAATCCAGGTTGTAGAGTGGTTAGTATTACATACTCAGGTTAGCGGATTTTCCTTCTTTGAGCTAAGGAAGAGATTCCTGGCAGCATTCGCGAAGTATAGTTAGTGATGTGGTGGCCTTAAAAAGTGATCGGTACCAACACAACTTTGAAACCGTGTAATAGTAGTAAGAACCACTCTATAGTAAAATTATGAAAACCGACTTAAAGCTAAATAGTAATAAATAACAGCTACAGACTTTACACCTTATAATATTTTTTCGCGTTTTTCGACTAAATCAGTCCAAGATTCCTCTTTCGTAGATAAAGACAAGTCGCATCACCCATTTGCGTCGGCCCTTAATTTCTTCGCGGACGAACGGTGCTCCATAAAATTGAACGTTATCTCACTAATTTTTTCTTTCCCAACTCAGCTGTCGTTTATTTCGCATAACCCAAATCTTTACAGCTAAATGATAATGGCTTCGACTGTGACTTACAGGAAAATGGACTACGAAAAAGGAGTTACTTGTAGATTTTCTTTTACTTTTTCATGATATTAATGATTTAAACACAAGAGCCTTCGACTAGGTTTGACGACTACCGTTAGGTTTAACCGGCTCTCTGAAGCACGAACGAGCGTATGAAAATATGCTACTACGGTCACCCATCCAAGTACCGCCCAATTTTGCTTAATTTATAAGATCGCTTACGATCACTATAAGTGATATACACTATTCAAAGTCTCAATTACTTATGAAAAAGGTACAGAAAACTCCGACTTATTATTCTGAATTTTATTACTGCATTAAAAGCACGTAAAGGCTTAATTTTGAAAGTAAATATTAAGACGACGCTCGGTTTATAACTGCACCAGCTGTACTTTATGTTCTTCTCCGATGTTATTAAGCCGAGCGCTATAATTTAAATGGCATAGATTTATTGTCATAGAGCGGTGATACTCGTTGCTTAGTTGAGTTTGAGATTGATCCGGATCTAATAATTACAACTTGAATGAAAACCGATTTTGCATAATCAAAATTTGTCCCAAAATAAACATCCATTAATTGTCAATGATTTAACGTATAAGCCTTAAAATATATCAACTATTAAATTAATGATGAACTGATTGCTATTCGCAAAGTTTGCAATTCCAATGAATCTAGAAGAACAAGTCGTAAGAAGATTTGAGTAATAAAATAACAATAAAATTTCTTGGGCTTTCGCTTATCTCCTTTTACTCTTTTGAACAAATCTTTGTTTTAGTACGTCTTCGGATCATTAAATGTAAATGATCCATTACAGAAAAAAAGTATGTAAATTTTATTAATCTTTTCTCCCATTATTCTGACCCTTCCTTTGATGTAACACGAGTTGTCTTTTTTCAGTGAAACCGGGACAAGTTCCGGCATTTCTGTTAGCCCATCGCCTGTTGGTGATGTCACCATTACCATTAAAAGCAGATGTCGATAGCAGCGTCACGTCTTATCTTTTATGTGACACTTTTGTCCTGTAATCATTTTAGTGACGTCTTACGGAAAATGGTGAATCGAAATCCAATTTCGTGATGCCGACTGGTGTTACAATTCTCGTGTTATTTCCTCTATCGGTTGATTATTCTGATGTTTTCTTATTTGAGACATAATAGAAATGTTGTGTATCTGATCAATACAAGGAAACATTCAAATTTATTTTTGAAGACTTTCTTTTCTTTAATAGAAAAACAGAAAATACCTAAAACTATCACACATCACTACATAGTAAAAAACAAAGTCGTTTTCTCTGTCCCTATATCCCTATGTATGCTTAAATCTTTAAAATTATGCAACGGATTTTGATGCGGTTTATAAACGTTCACAGTTTTTCTGTAGTGTATTTAGTTTAAGCATTGCACCCGTGCGAAGCTGGGGCGGGTCGCTAGTAATATATAAACATTATTTAACCTAGATCAACTTTTAAATTAGTTAATGTTAACGTAAAATTTCCTTACTAAAATCTCCTCATTAACGTCCCTACTAAGTTAATCGTCCGATCGAAAACGAAACTAAGCATTCGTTTTGTTCGACTAAGGGCTAAATGGACTTTTCTCATTGATGCTTCCATAATTGGCAATTAGGGCGATTCGACCCTTGGCAATCAGCCATCTTAGCTGGTAGTACAACGAATACGAAAATGAATATTCGTATTCGCTAAAATTCTTATGACTGCATATTTTTTTATGTCCTGCCCGGATCTTACAACGCAATCGTGGGAAGCCCAGATCTTTCCCTTAGTTGATAGGGGCGAATAAGGTACGAGTATGTGTATTAACACGTGTTTTCAATATTTCAAGTAATTTTTGTCTTCGTCGCAATTTCACTAACGTGAGCGCACGAGGAAGAACCCTTAACTGTTCGAAACTAGTTCCGAAAATTACACGTGACTTAAGCTGTTAGTACCTATAAAAATGGACCACGAACCATGTAATGATAAAATATTTCAAGTAAGTTGTGAAGGTAAAGTTTAGCCCCTGGAGAATCTAATATCACAACCCATTGCGCAGTGCGGAACACTAGCATTTAATAAGTTTAAGAACCAATTCGCGAAACAATTTTCAAACTAAACATGTTCGTATAATCCCTTGGCTCTTCTCGAGCAATTTGTTGGTAGCGCGATTTCATATAAATTATTATTATTGATATTTTCTAGTAGGTACAATAGTCTTTTTTTTCATTATTTACCTAACCTTTAAATACGAGTAAGTATTTAACTGTTCAGCAAACTAAACTAACTAACTAAAAAGAAAATTATTTTAAACAAAAGTGAAAACCGACTTCAAGCTAAAAAGTAATAAATAATTTGTTACGAACATAAATAATTGATTTTGTTATTTGCGATATTTTTCTGTCAGTAATCCTAATGTATGTATAGGGCACAGACAGAGAGTCAAATACTATGAATGGTGTTCTAAGTACTCGTATTAGTAAATACTAAAATTTCCCAGAGGCTAAAGTAGAAAATTATGTTGAAGTAAGAAAGAGGTTCCTTTGATAAAATTATCTTAAATAAGCCTATCATCATAAAGTCAAAATGACGACGGTTTTGCACCTTCAAAACGAAGTTATGTTTGGCGTCTTTTCAATTTCATTTTGAGCAAAAATGTTTTCATAATGAAATTTCAAATCCTTTTTGCAATCAACGAAGATGTAGATGACAAACATTTTAAAACAAACAAATTCTATCCCAATCAAAAAATAGCATAACAAACCTAATTGTTGGTATACCTACTTACAAATTTTATTAGGAAAAGTAGTCACTATAGGTACCTACATATTTTATTAATGACCATATTATATTATCATGATTTTACACTTTTGACGATTAAAGGATTTAATCGAAATCAGAATTAAAGTTTCGAAAGATTATAAATATTTCTTGGGATCTTACTTACGTATGTATATTTTGAAAGACTGATTAAAAAAAAAAAATCAAATTTTAAGCTAATTTTAAAGTTCGATAAGTTATATACCTATTCAAATTTACAGTTAACATTTGAAAAATTTCATTTGATTCCATTAAAAGGCTCGATTCGAAAAGACCTCGATAAATCAAGTCGGCATACAAATAAATCTTAAATGGACGATTGGCACAATTCGCATAATTCGCACAATTAGGATCCAAAGGGCGACCGGCCTTCCTCTTAAACGTCCGACACACACTAGGTAGGTACTAAGTTACAAACTACACTATAATGCTATTACCGAACAAGCAAGTTACTAAGCGTCTTCAACCTACTCAAATGTCTAGTGTCTGCGAATGCTCTTTACAGCACTCCGCCTAGAGAGCTTAGAATGTCTTTTGTGAATTTCTGAAGATAACTGTACTGTGTACTGTGAACTATTCAAACTACTGTGATACTGCATACAGCGAGCGCACACTCAAGACTAGTGTCTGCCTGCAGATAATAAAGTACGACTCAAGATACTGCACAATATGCCTTTAATCGAGTGGTGTCTTTTAACTTTTACTTAAAGTTGTGACGATTACTTATGAGTTCAAGATGAAGATTTAAAAAAATATATTAGTTTTTTGTAAGTCACTACTGAGGCTAGGCGTATCACAACTACATAATTATATTATGTCAATTCCATACAGAATGGGATGGCATGTAATTTTGTAACTGTAAAAGATTTTTTTTTTTAAAGATGGATCATAACCTCATTTTTTTTCCTGTCCATTAGTAGTCAAGCGCATTCCATGAATAAAGCATCCATTATTATTAACCTTGCTGATTGATGGATTGAAGTGCATTGCTGGATCGGCTCCCTCTGAATCCAGCGGTTTTCCACACAATTGAATTTTCCCTTCCACATTAAATGTATAATTTTACCATATGCTTATGAATGATAGACACTAATTGACTAAATACCTATGCTCGTTGGGTAATAATTTTGGAAATAAATTCCACCTTTGTTTCTAAGAGTCCTAAAAGTGATCTTTACTAGGACTCGTAGCAGCTCTAAAAAGCAGCCACTTCAATTCTATTTACCCCCAATATTTAATTTAAGCCTTAGATACTTTTAAGCGCATTGCTGTTTTTATATTTACCAACATGTCATTTACACGTTTTATTCTATAAACGACACAAATTACTTCACCGATATAGGCTGTGACATGTTACTAAGTAAGTATAAGTTACGTAGTACCTATTATGATCCTACTCAACACTTAAAAGCGGTCCCACGGTCCGGAGTGTGTGTCCACAAGCGTGACATCCCAAACGGTGCTCCGGAGCGAATATTAAGCGTGTAATGGAGGTACTCGTACGTACCAACCCTTTTCGCGCCCTCACCTCAGTGTTAGCATCCGAGTTGAATGCTTAAGTTTGACAATTTTGAATTTATGTGTATGTATCCTGCCGTTTAAGCGAAAGGTAGAATTTGACACTTATATTTAAAATTTAAATGTGAGTGTATTTGTGTGTATACCTACATAGTATTTCATATACCTACATAATATATTTAGAGAATTTATTTATCATAGTTTGTAGTAAAGTTACCGACGGGAGCTGATGAGGACCTCGTAATGGTCTGAAAGTAGTCGGACATTGCCGAACAATAAACGTGAGTTAAACCGTTTGTACTATCAAAAATATATACAGACACTCGCGAACCATTTAATGATAAAATAGTTTATAGGACCCGCTGTTACTATATGATTATAACGATTGCTAATAATACAAATGTACTGAATATTAATAGCTAAGCTTATTGCTAAGTTCTAACGGTGCCTTTCCTCGCACTTAGATGCTGTCATAACAACAAATTTTATTTAATGTAACTGTTGTAAGTGGAGATTAAAACTTACGTACGAATAAGAATCATTCAATGCCAATTGTACAAACTGTTTGTACGTAAATTGTACTCCAATCGACTTTAACGGCATTTCGCCTAAACTCAGGCAACTAGGCAGTTGGATCGAATCGTGCAAACACTGCAGACGCCAAACCGAGTAACCAATGGTTCGTACAAATGCTGATAAATGTACCGTTTGGATAATATACGTTACGAACGGTAATTCTTTTACGTGGGTGCTTTATTTTCTTTATTATAGGTATAGCTAACGACAGACATTGAACTTTTGATATGATTCAATGCGAGAATTTTACAGATTGAACTTTATCTGGGAAGGTACAGAAAGGTCTATTTACTTTTAACATTTCTTTAAAATCACTTTTAACGTTTTTGTCTGGGCGATTTTTAGTACTAAATAATTTGCTCGAGATAATGCGTCAAAAACATCTTTCTGTATCTACTAACTAAGTAATAAAATAATAACAAAAATATAATATTTAAAATTTTCCAAAATCCATGCGCATAAATAAATAAATACCTATATAATAAACAAATACCTACCTATATAATAAATAAATAAATACATATATATATATATGTGTATTTATTTATTTATATATATATATATACAAAATTACTATAACAAAAATACCTTAAATATAGTAAACAAATCTGATTCTGCTACTTCAAATAAAAAATACCTACAAAAAAAAGGTTCCGGCCAACAACGTTGGAACTGTTTTCAAAGGAAAAAGCGCCCAAATTAAACGAAGCGCATGCTATTTCGCAAACATTGCACTAATTGCACGGCAACTTTCTGCATACTAATTCGCAATTACGGTGGTATGGATAAGCTGTATGTACGTGTACCTACAGTGCATTTACCAAGGGGGGAACAAGTTTTTGGGGTGGTTTTTAACAACTTAAAACGAACTAACTGTGAGAAGCTCATACGCATAAAAGGTTCCGTACCATTGATTTTTACAATATATTTATATGCCCAGCAGTGAGAAATAAAAAGGGTCGAAGGCAATTTAATTAAATAGAATATAAATGGATGTCACAGTCAAATTGTAAAAACCGTTACTTTGCAATGTACCTATCTTACCAGCGAGGGAGCAGACACTTTACAAACTGACGAAAAATATGCAAAAGCTGTATGTTTTTGATTCACAGCCAATTTCCATTTCATTTTAGCTATAATATATTGATAATAATGATAGGTATACTAAAAATAATAAAGCCTTAAAATAAAATGACATGAAATACAGCAGAATACTTCCACACGAGCAACATTAATATTAACTTATAACTTTGCTCTCAGCGGCACAAAAGAAAATAAGTATCTCTTAAAATTCAAACTTCGAATTCAGCCACAGTTGCCGGGAAATTTTCCTATAAAAAGAACAATTCGTGCAAGCGATTTCCATTTGCGAGTACGTTCGCGAAACGACTACGTGGCGGCTGCATATTATATTAGGATTATATTTTTCCCGGCAGCTGCGGTTATGAAGGTGAATTGAATTAAAAATGGATTAATATAACTTTAAAGCAGTTGACTTCCAATTAATACACAATAATGCAACGTAAAATAACAAATTATAAAGATCTTACGGTACCGTCAGTAAGAAACAGGTAAGAAAAAGTTAGCAAATAATATCAAAGGTTTGTGCTACTTAAATCAACAATAAATTAATACTACAAAAACCTAAAAAGTAGTAACGTCAAATAGTTTACTCCTCTGAAATGTAGAAACATTAAATGGTTCACTGTTCTGAAAAGTAGTATCATTAAATAAGTTCACTGCTCTGAAAAGTAGTATTCATTCAATACATTAAATAGTGCATTGCTCTGAAAAGTAGTAACATTAAATATAGTTCATTGCACTGAAAAGTAGTAACATTAAATATAGTTCATTGCACTGAAAAGTAGTAACATTAAATAGTTCACTACTTCAACTAAAAAACAGTAACTTTTGGTCCAATAAAATATGGACCTTCACTGCTCTATTGCTCGTCCAAATAAATATCTATCTATGTATCTATCTATACATCAAAAAACGTTTGGCGTAAAATTGTTATCATGATCAAATTCTCAAGGCGATCAAGGTCTCTCATAAAACATGTCGTATGTAGTCCTGACTACCTCAGCGCGAATATTATATCAGTTGGTATTGAAAAGGTCGCCTGGCTGGATTTTACGACGATACGTGGGGATAGTGTGTGTTACCTAGCTG
>DWAV01000568.1:0-18426 GCA_018231305.1 Noctuana lactifera
GCTACACATGACGTTTGGTTTGAAAATGCCTCGGAATAGTTCTTTAAAAGTAGTGCCTAGAACAAAACATTTAAAGACTTTGGGGTCATAATTTTATATTATTATGGCTAAAAATAATTTTCTTCTTCCGTACTTATCAAACTCACAATATTCTTTGGAAGCTCATTTAAGGTTTATACTGTATGGAAATGTATGGAATAATATAATGTATGGAAATTTATTTTTTATTTATATCAGTACATTTAAAGAAAGAAATACCATAGAACATTAACTACTGTGACTCCTTTTGAAGTCATGGACACCTTAAAGCAAATGAGACTCCATAAGTCATTTAACAGTGAATGTGTTAAAGCATAAAATATCTCAGTGCACATCTTGAATAGGTATGTGTCTCACCAAAAGCCATTGTTTCATGGCCAAGAACATAACACACATAGCTTTATGTACAAAGACTTCGAATTTATCAGATCAATTTTAACTAAGCTTTTTACTCCAATAAAAAAAATCCACCCAAAGAAAGACAACATACAAACCTTAACGCAGGTTAGATGATAAATGATTATCTCATCTAGAGGAGAGATACAATTGCCTTCGACCAAAGACGCGATATCGCTGGACTGCAGGCTTCTGTTCCCCGTATGCTCATCTCTAAGAGACAGCAGACCGGCCAGACCCTCCCCATTACCGCATCTGAACATGCGTTCGACGCACTGAATGTATTGATTTAGTGTAAGCGCCGCCATCATTTACAACGCACTGTGTTACTCAAGTGAATATAATCGATATGGCATCGCACCTGTGATATATTATTCTATTAGGTGCGGTGAGTGAGATGTTTTGCTTTTGCTTCCATAAGCAGTACTCTGATTTGACATAAATGACAAGACAAGACAAATGAAATGAAGATGCCGGGGGGCGAAGTGAAGTTTGCTTGCGAAGTGTCATTTTCAGCAGTGTCAAAACTGTCAAACGACATGAGGATTCAGAGGGGGGGCTCGTTGACAAGTTGAATTTCCCATACCTCTCAATATTAATCTGCATTTGGCAGAGTTTAGTTTTATAATCAAAATCCTCAGAAGCATGAACGGAAAATACCAAGGTCATGACCTTTATACTAATTATAATCTTTGCCGTGGCTTCTGTTATCAGTATATGTGTATTATTTATGGTCTCTGTATTCGCTTTATGCTACTTTAAGCGTTTACTGTAAGTACCTACCTACTGAAATCGACTGGAACAGCACCTTACCTAACAAAGTTGCATTTCATCTGTGGTTTTGATTTTGGTTTTGATTCTGTACTGTCTGTCTGACTTTGACAGTTCTTGTCTGGATTTGACTGACGTAATTGATTAGTTTATGGATGGAAATTATAGAAAATATAATATACATAGTGATTTAGTACATTCTATGTAGTCTGTGGTGATTATATTATAATTTAATTATTAGTATCTCTCTCCTTAGTCTGTGTTATTAGTGTCGTAAAGTACATACATAGCGCATGTTTTAACTAATTTTGTAAAATAAAAAGTATTTACAATGGAAGATAATGTAGCGTTAGATTCAAGCAAACAAAAGCAATTTGTTAAATCTATTAAAGGTATCAAGAAGTTGTTAAAGGTAATTTTGTTGAATATTAAACAGTCTGAATGGATTGAGGTTATGTCGAATGTATAGGTACCGATTAAACCTTTCGTACTGTTTAAGGGCAAGGGAAACAAATCGCGAGGCTCGAAAAAAGAAGACAATGTTAAGATCGGAAAAGTTAAGAAACCGAAGTTACGAGGACTAGTATATTTATCCCACATACCCCATGGATTTTATGAGGTAAGTTTTTTTATTTACATTAAAAAAAAATCTAGAATCTATTATGTTCCTACATCCTGTTGTTGGCATATTTGGCGCCTACCACTATTTTCTAATCATCAAGAGTTGACTGGTAGAGAATCCCGCTAGGCATTAAGTCCACATAAAATAAATTAATAATACTGACATTGCTAGAAAAAGTAAAACATCAAAAAAAATATCTTTACATTTACAGCATCAAATGACAGAATATTTCAAGCAGTTTGGCGTAGTCACCAATGCAAGAGTTATAAAGTCTAAGCGCACAGGCATGTCCAAGGGCCACGCTTTTGTTGAGTTCAAAGACCAGCGAGTTGCAGAAATTGTAGCAGAGACTATGAATAATTATCTCATGGGCAAAAGGTTGATAAAAGGTATGCATTGTAAATAGGTAAATTTTATAATTTAATGTTATTTAATTTTTAAATGTCTTGTAGGTACATTTATTTGCTTCTCTAATTGAAGTAGTACTTAACTTGTTTTTGTGTATTTTATTTGTGTGTTTTAGTGTATACTTTGTTGGTGCAACAAATTAATAAATAAGTTGTCTAAAAGCATTTTCATAAAATTAAACTAGGTATAATTAATTTTTATTTATTAAAACTTTGAGCAGTATTTAAATTTTTAACAATTATCATTTTTAGCTGCTTTAATACCTCCAGAGAAGCAAAGACGAATGGCTAGAAGGAAAAATTGGAATGCACAGAATAATCCAGGGAGCAACTTGAGACAAAAAATGAAAAAGGTAAGTACTTGTGAGCTGTAGAAGATTTTAAAGTAGGTCACATAACTAATTTAAAAATTCTGGGCAGTTTCAGTCTAAAATAGACTTAACAAGAATATTATTACAAATGTATTTGAAACAAATGTTTCATTTTCAGATGCACAATGAAGGAAAAACCGAAAATGAGGAGTTGAAGATTGCTAGGAAATTGCTATCAAAGTAATGTTCTTATAAATTGTGGCTCAAAGCCATTTTGATTTGATGATTTATTAAGTATTTTAATTTGATATTGACATTCAATTTTCAGTCTATCCAAAACAAAACAGAAGCTGCGTGAGCTAGACATAGATTATGATTTCTTTATGCCAGTTGATATCCCAGAAGTATTGGTGAATCAAGCAGTAAAGAAAGAAGAAGACATAAAACCCTCTAAAGTAACTAAGAATGAAACTGATTCTAAGAACAATGTGAAGGTTGAAGAACCTAAAGTAATTAAAAATAAAAAGAATAAGAAAAATAAATCTGCACAGATTGAAATGAATGAAGAGAATGTAAAGCCACCCAAACAACAGTCTGAAAATATTATAGATAAAAAATCAAAACAACAAAAAGAAACAGAAAAATTACCACCTGCTAAGGAAAATATAAAAGATACAACAGTATCTAAGGTTAATAAGAAAGTGGTTAAAGAGATAAAGGTAGATAAAACTTTAAAAGATAAGGCTGGCGAGAAACTTACAAAAGAAAACAAATCAAGTAAGATTCAAGAACAAAAAGAAAAGAAGTTAAAAGATGCGGGAGTCAAGCCAGTACAAGATTTTATTAAGCTACAAAATGAATCTGCTGAAGCTGATGATAGCGACAGTTCTATGGACTTTGATTCTGATGAATTTGAGAAGATGATTGGGCAGGATGATTCAGAAGTCCAATCAGACGGAGAAGGAAGTAGTGATGAAACAGAAGTTGATTTAGATGAAAACATAACCAGTGAGGAAGAGAGGTCTGTATCTGGATTTGTTATATAAAAAAGATTGAAAAAACATTCTATAATGTGTAGTACATACTTATAATTACTAATAACTCAAAATTGATCCAGAGAAGATTTTTCCTCTCAAGACTGTATTTTTCATAATATTATTATTTGACACATCATAGTAAAAGATATAAAAGCTCCTAATAGTCCACGCAGATGAGTAATTTATAGAACAGTTGTTACTATTACAATTAGTTTGAATCATATATTTAAGTATCTTTATATCTAAAATTTCAGTGTCATTGATACACCACCTAAAAAGGTAAAGGGTCCTCTAGTTCAGAAAAACCAAACAGCACAGTCAAAGAAAAAGGAGAGTAAACCAATGGCAATGAAGCAATCGCCACAACCTCCAAAACCAATGAAGAAGACACCACAGAGTAAGTAAATTAAATTATAGTTTAAAAAACAAAAAAAAAACACGAATTACTTAATAGCAAGCTGAACTTAGTAATAAAAATTAAATTAAATTTATTGTGAAATTGTGTGAACATGGTCAACCAATTTGATAATTCTTCAGCAATAATAAAACAATAACTTCTAAGATTTCATAAAAAAACTAGGTGTACCCGGCGCGCGTTGCTTCGCCAATAACTAAAATAAATTTAAGAAAAATAACTGCAGCGCCACCTGCTGGCGAGTGGCATCAATGAGCATAAATAAACAAACCTTCTCTGTGGAAAAATACATAATATATACCAATTTTCATAATTTAATCAGTTCAGTAGTTTTTGAGTTCATCAATGACATACAGACAAACATTCATTTTTATATTTATAGAAAAATTATTTAGATACATAGTGTAATTTTTTGATTCAGATTTTATTGAAAGTTTTCTGTTTCAGATAAGGTCAAATCTTCGAAAAAGCCGAAGTTTGAAAAGAAGGGCAACCAGAAGACAATGAACAAAGTAATTAAGAAGAAAAAATAAACTATTTTCTTCAATATATTATATTTGCGGTTTTATTCAGAAGTCCATATTATTATGTACCTACCTTATAATATTAAATCAATAATATTTGCATTAAGGCTCCAACGCACTGTTTATTAGACGCCAGCAATAATTTCCTTAAATTTTTTTAAATAATTTTAAACACTTTTTGCTTCGCTGTGGTCTCCACCACTGGCTTAATATGCCAAGCTGTGGTCACCACCAAATGTCCCAAATGGGGATCAATGATGAAATATTTTTTTTTACTATGGGTATAAATAATTTTGTGCTCAGAATTTAAATAATTGTACTACATTGTACAAAAAATTAAAAAAATGTAGATAAAATGGTTAACAATTTTAATTCCAATAAAAAAATAACTGTGCCTTAATTTATTAAGAAATATACATTAACATTTTGAATTTTATCAAATTATCAGGTAAGTTACTCTAGAAGTGAAAGGGCTAAATGTAAGTTAATACAAAATAAATGAGTGTACAGTGTGAATTTATTTATAAAAATTAATTTATAAACCAATTTATAAAAATTAACAAATAATTTTTATTCATAAACTGAAATAACCTTATGGACTATAAAAGTCTCTTAGAGCGAAATACGTATAATAGAAAAATTCAAAATTAAGAACTATTTTTACAGAGGAGTCAGATTTGGTATAATTGGAATTCATGTGACGGAGTATAAAATGATAATAATAATTATGTACAATATAATGTATTACATTACAAATACAATAAATAAAATAAAGTTGCAATGGTTGCACAACATTAGCTAATAGATGGCGCTAATCAGTCAAATTTTGACCCAGAGGCGACACAGTAATTAACGTATTGTGTCGGTTAGAAACGTTATAAGTACGGCCAGCCTTAAAATTCAAGACGCCTATAATTGTTTTGCGGGAGTCATTTAGGTGTACAACCTCAAGAGTACTTCAGATTAATATCAGCGCTTGGATAGACATCTAGCAGAACTTAGGTTGCTGTGAACCTTAATATTAGTTGGCCTATGTTTGCTTACGCTTTAAAACATAATCCAAGACATTATTCTATGTTATCATCCAATCTCACAATAACTGGCCTCTCATCTTCGTCATCCACATCCAATCTAGAGAAATCCCACTGAAGTTTCTCTGTCAAGTTCTCTTTGAACCTTTCAATTAAAGTCAGCAATCGTCCGTCAACTTTGCTTACATACGCTGTACGGAAAAACTCCCTTAGTTTCTTGTACACTATATTTTTATTCATGACAATGTCTGCGAGGAATTCTTCTGGCATCTCCTCAATTTGGACCTCTATTGTTCGTATGAAGTGGAAGAAAATGCTTCTATGCTTGTGTATGGCGTCGTCGCAAGAGCAGAATAGGATTACTAAGTTCTTCCAGTGTTCGAAGGCGTCGAGGGAATGGCCAATCAAGAAGCATAGATAAGCAAATTGCAACTCACCAATGATGTGCAAAGGTCTGTAAACAGATTTATCAATTATTGGCTATATTTCTTCTGTTTAAAGGTTTACACGAATTTATGGTTGTCTATCTACTATCTACACAACACTGAATCCCATCTAAACACCATGTTCTGTGGTGGTTGAGTAGGCATTCTTGCCAAAAGTTTGTGGATTAGTAAAATGGCGAGACTAAAAATGTTCATACTGAGTGACTGTGTCCAATTCATTTTAAGATTAAACTATATTACTCTATGGCACAACTCAAAAATGTTCACCAAATACTTACTCTTGGTGCTGTTCAATCATGAGCTCAAGTGTGTAGGACTGGTCCAAATAATGTTTTGTGATCTCCTCTGGAGAGGAACCTGGTGGGTACTTGTCGCGAGGTATCTCCGTAAATCTTAGTGCAGTTCCTGCAAGATAGCCATAACAATTAAGCAGGTAATCTAAAATCATTATGAGAATTTTATTGATATAAGAATGCTTTGTGAGAACACCAGATGTTGCTAAAAACATATTAAATATTGAGTTATATCTAAGGGAACACTTTAAAGATGAATCAATCTTCTTCATACTCAGAAATAGCAATGTCTTTATCTTACAGGTTAAAATACCTTTTGTTCTGTTGTAAGACCTCTTAACAATCATGGGGTAAAAACAAGTTTAAAAAGAAATGCCTATTGTTAATCAATATCAAGTTGGCATCTCACTTGCTATTTTACATCTTCAATTTACCTGGCGCTGGCTTCAAATCGGGCAACATCGCATCCTCTCTTTCTTGATCTGTCGCCCGTCTTACTCTCTTAGCAGTGCTCTGGCCAGCCTCATTATTGCTTTCATCATTTGTATCCTCAGGAACTTCTTGATCCATTGATCCTTCAGTAAGTTTGACACCACGAGGTCTATCTTTATCAGATGTTGACAGAAGTTCCATTGCAGACCTGATGATTCCAGTTTCGGGTGATAACTTTTCAACCAGTTCAGCTGTTAAATATTAAGAGAATGTGGTTATTGCATAATTATACAGTCTAATAAATTATAGAGTGGCATTTATTCTATTGTTTACTAAACTTGTGTTTCATTTAGTTGAATTCTTTTAAATTAACCACCGGTTTCTGAAAGGCTTGTCGGCAAACAAAACAATAAAGAAAAATTTACATATATTATAGCCAATACTAAAGCGAAGAAGATAATAATCCTTTCAGAAACCTTATACCTAGTCAGTTAACAAAAGGTTTTCCAGTTGATTAGTCTATTTTTGGGTTGATTAACCTTCCAGAACCAAGCATTAAGTGACTTAAATAATATAACACGGGCCTAAATAAAATTTACAGGTTCCTCAAATATTAAATAAGGCAGTATTTATTAAAAACTCAAAAGAATATGAAATATGTTCACACAGTCTGACATAGTATACTTGTACTTATAATTACTCGTATATCAAATATTATTTGTGATCATTCCACAAATAAGAAAAATTATTAGGAAACATATTCTAGGAGTACTGATGAATGGTGAATTAAAATCATTTAAATTACTTGCGATTTGTGAAGTCAGGTGTTTCCATTTGAGCCAAATTTCATATGGGTATGGTCCAAGATGCTTATCCAGGTTGTATAAGTTATCCTTAAGCCTCTGAATACTTTCTTCACTTACTTCATCCTTGCTAAGGTCCTCTTTATCTTTATCCCACATTTTGACCAGAAATTCCTTCTTTTGGAAGAAGTGCATGAATCCAGATCTGTTTAGTGAACAAAAAAAATGTATATAACATTTTGCTTAGTATCACTTTAACTAACTTTAGATGATCAAAAACCCTTAATGAATAAAACGAATATTTATTTCTTCATTTAATGGTAGGTATATTGTACACTACAAATGGGAAATTATTTACAATAAATAATTAACTACAGAGGATCTACTTATTTCGTAATGAAGTTTCTGCCACATACCAACACTGTTTACCAGAATACTCGGTTTTACTTTAATGATTTCACACTTCACCTGTTGGAATTGTATCTACCATTAAACACAGGTTCAATAGGTAACAGAGGTTAGAAGAGAGTTAGAGAAAGATATAAATAGATTTAAAAGATTAAAACGGTACCGTTAAGATGACCAAGAGGAGAGTGTACAATCATGTTCAATAGCTGTTATAATATAAAAACAATATTTTAAAATTAGTGTTACACTTATTATACACTAGCTGTGCCACGCGGTTTTACCCGCGTTAAGAATAGTAACGTAATGCTTGATAGCCTATAACCTTCCTCGTGAATGTAGCTATCATATACAAAAAGAATTATTTAAATCGGTCCAGTAGTTTCTGAGATTAGCGCGTTCAAACAAACAAACAAACTCTTCACCTTTATATATTAGTATAGAAGTATAGATAAAACAAAACAACATGTTACACTCACAACTCCACACTAGTATCAGAATACGACATACAATGCATTTTGTATTTCTGATTACCTGGGAGATATGTCGCCGGTTCCGTTGCTCACTGCGGAGTAGTGTACGTAGTGAAGACCGGGGGGTATCATTTTTATTCCACGGAAATCCTCCTCAGTATTCCAACATTGCATATCAATACCAAATTGAGTCTCTGGGGGTACGCCGAGGAATAAGAACGTTCCTCCTTCCACGAGGAGTTTTCTAGCTGTCTCTTGGTCGATTTCCATTATGTACTAGCAACTTCGGCTCCAGTCTATAAATTATGATAAAAATAAGCAAAAAAAAAATTAATAATGTTTACAATACACGCTATTGCTTAGGGCTTAGGCATAGGTATAATAAATACGTGACGTTTCACGTTGACAGTTGACAGATTTATAATATACAAAACTTGACATTCAATTGAAGTTTGCGTTCCGTTTCATAAAAGCTCGTTTGCTTTTTAAACTTGAAAAATTAATTAATGTATAAATTGAATCGGTCGGATTGCAATGGAAATGACAACTGTGATGGGTTGATAAATGATAAGTTACCTACCTACTCTAAAATATTATAATAATTTGTGGTTGTTAGATAGGTAAACAATATTATACCGCTATATACTATGTAAATACCTATTTACTATTTATTTATTCTTTTGAACCGAGTAGGTACAGGAAATCGAAACAAACGTGGACAAGGCCGTCAACATAATCATTGAATGATTACTACATAAGTACATAAACATTGAATTCATCTAAATAATACGACAATCAACCTTACCTAAGTATGGCTACCTACGAAATATAGCAATTGATTTTATCTTTCAACACAATTAGGATCCTAGTACCTAATCTAATATGCCTACATACATAGGCTTGGTTTTCCACCGTTCTATTTACCTAATATTTACCTAATAGAACGGTGGAAAACCAAGCCATAATTAATTAATCTCCAGAAAAAGCTTCGGGTCAGAGCAACAAAATAAGGAACCCTAAAAATATCGCCGATATAAAGAGATCTGTTTGTTTTGCACTCACGATTCCCTCAGACGAACGAACACACTCGGCCGGAATAGTCTACGTTCAGAAAAATTCCCACCGAAATTCGTCTGGGAATTTCGAATTCCTGTCGAGTGGTTAACACAGAGCCTGCCGTTAAGCGCACCTGAATTTTTGTTTTAGTGCAGATTTTTTTTGCCTAATTATTTTTCAACAGGTGACGAATTCCGCGTCTCGAGAACCACTAGTGGCGCGAGCGACGGCACCACCAATCAGTAACGGGCTTTAGTTTAGCTGTTGGTTGCAATTAGTGGATTTTGATTTGAAATCAACTAAGTATGTACTTGTGTACGAGTGGCGTGTCTGTGTCGGAACGTAGACACGTTAATTTTGTAACTGAAATAACATTTACTGTAGGGTCTGAGTGCTCGTTTACAAAGAGCCAAAATACGCGAAAGTTTTTCTATTTATTTTATCATTCTCGTTAAAATATTTTATGTTTAAATACGGGACCGATATTTTTAATTTCGATGATGTTGAAAGCTGTTATATTTTTTTCTTATTGAGTAGGTAAACATTATCAGATCTGTTTCGTGGTAGGTACAGGTAGCGTTTCACAAAATTCAGGTAGTTGTTACCATTTATAATATTCCCGGATCATAGGCATAACATACGTGATATTTTTGTGGAGATACGATACTTCGATTTTTGATATCGTTGACGAATAGTGTCGCGGTATTCGCATGGGAAATTAGGATGTAAATTTCCATTCGCCCGCGAACCTGTGTTCTGGGATTCTTTGTTTTCATCTCAAATTTAAGGTTGCGAAGTCCCGAGAGAAGCGTATAGCCGACGACGGTTACATTCGGAATATTGTTTGAAAGTCGCGAGCCACGTCAGTAGGTATCGGTATTTGTTTTTCTATCAGAATTTCCGCAAGGAAATATTTTCAATAACTTAACAATTCAATAACTATAGTTTAACGTCGTGGCATCATGATTTTTACAATTTCTTTAAAACTTTAAGGGTTTTTATTTAATTGAAATCGAAAAACGCTTGTGGTTGAATATAGTAGTTAATAAACCAACAGAAAAAAAAAGAAAAAAGAATCACTTACAGCCATAAAATATAAAACACAAAAATACAGAACATAAAACCTCCTTTTTGAAGTCGGTAAAAATAAACGCATAACTAAGTAAGCATGATTAATTGTTGTGCATCTAATAGTGTCTAATAGTAGGTGTAGGTTCAAGTTAGAGTAGGTACATGAAGACTCTAACATAAACTAGTTGAGTCGGCACTCTCCCGAAGTTGGTGTAACTTTTAATAGTGTTCTTGTCTCTGGAGAGAGGGCAACTCTGTCCAAGAAAATTGACTAGGTATCAACATCTTAACATCTATTATTACACCTAGAAGTGTTTAAAAGTGTAGCCTTTTGTGATAGGTACCAATATAACTAAACGTCCTGAGAAATAGTAATTTAGCTATTAATTTTTTAGATTTAAGATTTAGTGTTAAAATCTAGAGCAGGTAAAGTAAATGTAGAAAAGTTTTCTGGGATCAACTTCGCGATCCGGCACATAAGTAACATTTTATTGATCTTATGTATTTTGTTTGATGTAATCTTTTTTAAGTTTTACCTACATTATACGAGTACCGTTAGGTCTGCCTATGGTGTACGTATATTATCAATTTCCCTTATTTTATTGTATCCAATTCGCTAGACTTAATCGTAAACTCGGCGATGTACTGCTGGCGGTGTCGAAGCCACTTGGTATGTGGATAGATGACATAAATTACTTGTGTCGGCAGTGTCGACACTCTCCGCACTGTCGGGAAGTTACTAACTTTTAATAGTGTTCGTGTCTCCGCAGACATTCCATTGAAGTACCTATAGCAGCACTGTATCTTCGAAGTTCCTGGTTCGTAAACGAAAGTAAGGAATGTTTTGGTTCGGTTATGGAACTGTATCAATAAAATTGTTCTTTTGAGTGTTCGCTTTATAAAATCAGTTAGTTTGGAATAAGTTGGCGAGAAGTCGTGAAAAGTAGGGAAGGTACGATTAGATACATAAATTAGATTAAAAAACATGTTAGGAAATTGGGTTTTTGTGTTTCGGGTATTGTTCGAATACTTTGTTTCGAGCTATTTCAAAAGTACTTATTTCAAAAGTACTACAGCAAAAATCTCCCTCCCCTCCTGAAATATTCTCGGTCTCTTAGATTCTCGGTTTGCTTGGAGAGGCATACTTATATGTGAAGAAGCGAACATCCAGAGGTCCACATCAAAGAACCAATAAGTAGATAATTATTATTACATAAAGTTCTTACTGTAAATTCTGTAAAAGCAGGGTAAATAATTTATTACCTACTACGTTCAGAAGTTACCTACTTATAGAGGTCGACCATATATTTTATGTAACGCAATAAGCTATATAAAAGTCGTAAAAACTACATAATATAGTACACGTTCCTAGCAATTTTCTGACTCACGAAGTGCTCGGGAAATCTCACAAGGGCTCTAATTCTAAAGTTTGGCCCTAACTAACTTTGCTGGCACCTCGCTTAGCTGAGATATTGGTTGAGAATACACTAACAAAAAATTTATGACTCCGTTGCGCGGTGTAACGTGCGTTTTCTTATATTGTTATTCTAACGTCGTGGTTTTTGGGTTGATCGTATCGTAGTCTCCACGGATTAAGACCTTGGATCCTTTCGAAAAGGCCATTTTCTCCAAAATTCTCTCAACTCATTGATGACAAGTAACCGCTTTTTATTAGGTAGTTCGTTTGCCTAAGTATTAACTACATTTTTGATTTTATCTATTTTAATTACAATCAAATGCCAATAATTATATGAACGTCAAAACGTCTGGTTAGCTAATTCTTTTTCAAACCTATTCTTACCTTTCCCTACTTCATATCTCTCATCAAATCTACCTCACATATTTTGCTACCGGATTATAGCTCTTAGGACCTCTTACATGACGCGAAAGTGTAACATGTCCAAATCCTTCTAAGGGCACTCAGACAGCTTCTAAAGTCCAAAATATGGAGTTGTAAAGAAACATGTAAACTGTGACTTTTTTGGTCGGCTTTATGAACGGCCTTATTGCTAAAGAATAGCGATAAACTATGATAATTAATTTTTCAAAAGATATCATAACACTTAAAGTAATTGAAAATTTGAAGATAGAAACATTGTTGGACACTTTATTAAACATTGTGTTATTTTAGTGTTAAAGTTTGAAGCAAATAATCAAATTATTTTGTTTTCAGACAGTTTAAAGCGCTCCGTATCACACGGCCTTCCAAGACAAACTTAACGTCACCCCATAAGTTACAATGCTTTGCCATTTAGGCTACAGTCCGTATCCAAGAAAATAACATACCATTATACAAGTACATACCTAGACAGATATGCTCGAAAAACGTAACCCTCCCAGTCCAGTAAAAAGAACATATAAGTGTTAATAACAGTTGCAGCTCCTCGCTATCCCTTAAGCAGTGTGACAGGCCAGTAAAAGTTCCAGTACATGACATAATGTTTTATTTTTACATTCTTCCGTGTCGAGCGTGTTTCTTTCAGAGTTTAAAGCACCGTGGTATGTAGTGACGGTTGCTATTTAAAATTTTCGTCGGCACCCAGACTTTTGTGAACATGAACCTGCCTGTGAGATGTTTTTGGGAACATTTTGTTTTGTCCCTCCCGAGATTTTAAAGGTGCCACTGCCTACGAATATTATAAAACGGTCTAGCTTTCTTTAAAGTAAACAAAATTTATCTACGCTGTAATTTTGTTGTACCTGTTTGGTTAGGTTAATGTATCAAATAAATTTATCTAACCAGGATAATAACAACACTTAACACAAAGGGGACAGACGGGTTATGCGGAGCGGAACTTGAAGCATCTAAAAGATCTGGGTGATCTTCTGTACGCTTAACTTAAAAGAAAACGAGCGCGCATAAAGTGGGATAACTTTAAGTGATGACTATAACTTAAGGACATCCATGTGCTACTTCATATGATAAGTCCCATCTGTGGTCGTACGTGGATGTGTTGTTTACTACTCATAAGGACTAAGATAATTCCCTTAAATTAAATATTCTCTGCCATCTACATCTCCCCAACCAAAAGAAAGAACGAAACAAAAAGAAATTGTTACGAAATGTCTAGTTATTATTTCTTGTTATTACACGTACATCGTAATTAACCATTTAAATGTAGTTAAATTCGCTGCCTTCTGCGACAATAACTAGTACATTAGTGTAATTAAGAGCACTTAGAGTTGCCAAAGCTCTTGTCTCTTTAACAGTCTCTGTTCTTTTGGTTCTTGCATAATTAATGTTGATTTTTATGTCGCGGAAACTTTTACGATTCTTTAAGGAATATTAGGTAGATGTTTACAGTTTTGTTTCTACATTTGAGGGTATTGTCCAGACTAACTAGACTAACTAAAATAATTAGATGGAATGTCAGTAAAAATAAGCGATGCTACTGTAATAAGTCAAGGCTCCTTGTACACACATGATACTGTCGTTTGATCATAATCTGACTTTGATCTCGCTCGCCTCGCTCGCTCGTTGACGTTCACTCATTCATTCAGACGCTGCCGTCCGTGTTTACGTCATTACGTCTGTTCTTTTAGTAGGTCCATGGAATCGTAACATAGAAATTGAACAATACAGTGATACCTAGTACAAAACAGTACAAATCCTACTGTATTGGAAATTGAATGTTTGTTTTGGGTCCGGCGCCGGCGGCCGCCGCATGCAATCCAACGGATTGTGGACAGATTCAATTTTCTCCGCGCCGATAACAGAACAATAACCGACTGCGCCTTTTGCGGATTGCGGAACAAGAAACGTGGATGGACCGTCCATTACAGTACGGTTTACATTGATGGAATGTTGGTAGTAGGTATATGGTTAAATCAGAAATTGCCAAGTTGCTCTATTTGCGTCAGCTTTGAAAGATAGTGCATAGATGAAAATCAAAAATTTAGTAGATGGGACCAAGGAATGAAGACGATGTCCCATACAAATTTAGCCCCCGTTGTTCACTCCCAGGGGTAGAATTTCGGAGAATCATTTCTTATCGCATGTCTACGTCATACAAAGAATACACCCTCTAAGTTTCAGGTCTCTATGATTTTGGCTAAGCGTTGATTTGTCAGTCAGTCAGTCATTTAGGACAAAGCATTTAATATCGTATTATACTTAGACATAGTAAGTCTTATTATTAAATCGCCAATCCGCATTGGAGCAGCGTGGTGGAGTATGCTCCAGGCCTTCCTTGATTGTGGGGAGAGACCCGTGCCCAGTAGTGGGACATAAAAAGGGTTGAAGGCATTATTAAAACATACCTTTATTAGGTATAAGAAACGTTAGAAGACCAAGAAACGAGATCTTTAAGATATTTCACGGAAATTCCGTTGTCTAGAATTAAAAAGTAAATGGTGCACTGAAGCTGGGTGGACAGGCCGAGCTCTTGGCAAGTTTTAATTACTTTATGTCTCAGTCTCCAGAGTCTCCAGACGCCTTAAGGTAAGATCCCGTCGGCATTCCTTGAGATCCTACGTGTTGACAATGTTTAAGTGTGTAACGTGAAATGCTGAAGTGTGTCTCATGTTTCTTTGAGATAATTTCACTTTTTTGTACGTATGTACTAACCTACCTACCTTATTATCCATGTCCAGATAGAATATCAAAAAATATTGAAATTAGTTTCTAGCGATTTATAATCAACGGATAAGATAATTCATCTATAAACGGAAAGTAAATCTGCTCTATCCTGTAGAAATTACTCAAATTTTTAGCTAGCTGTGTTTCGGCTAGTCTAGGCTAGGCTAGGTAGGGTTTCGGCTAGGCATTGATTAATAAATCAGTGAGTGAGACAGGATTTGTCTGTAATAAAATTGAACTATGTTTTTACACAAATGCGATAATAAGTTGATAATTAATACTCAAAGCGACAGTTAATGTAGGCATTTCTGATTGGCGTTGTAAATCTGAACTGATTTAAATACCAATGTACTTACAGACAACTTCATTACAATTTTGCAAGAGTTTCTCTATCGAATAGCGGACGAAGTTTTGCCACAAAACAATTTAAGGAAGCGTGGTTACATCGGCACTGTTTTGTGCTTCAAAATTAATTAAGTTCAGCTATTGGTTTTGTTCAAACTCTGTTTTAGATTACAAAAAGGTAAACGCGTCGGTTTAAACTCTGAAGATTTGAAAACTGATTATGCTGTTAGAAAACTTTCGGATTTATCCATCTTTGGCGGTAAAGATTAGATTACTTACAATAAATTGTTTTTTTTTACAAGCTATTGATTTTTTCACTTAGTTGAGCGGTTTTTACTTTTTAGAGTTTATGGAAACTGAATGATAAAAATAAACAAATGTTATGAAAAAGTATCACGAAATCATTTCTATTACGATAATAAAGTATTAGTATTTATAAAATGTCCTTCTTATCTTTTCAGAAATCGCTGAGTTTCCTTCCTATCACACAACTGACGTATTTTACGAACAACATTTTTTGTACAATTTGTTGCTCCAGAAATTTATTAAATTGCAGTTCATTCACCGCAAATAAAGATAACCTTTCTTAAAGTAACACCTCGTTCTATAACGGAATTCTCTTCTGAAAACGACAAGACGTGGCGCGAATGCAAAAGAACACAGTTATAAAGGAACCTGATCGAGTTAATTAGTAAGTACGTTCGTTGAACGCTAATTGCACATTTTTTTGTGTCGGTGGTCTTTTAAAAGGACGAAAGTCAAAGTAGATTGTCTCGTTAGCGGCGGAATAGTCTTGGGCGGTTTGTTTTTCTTTTTAATTTGCGGTGTTTCTCTAGAATTGTAGTGGGATTTTTTTGTTTAGGTATTTAGACATTAAATAAACATTTAAACATTTTAAACATTAAATAAACATTTAAACATTTTTATCAACCAGCTCCACATGTTATTTTAATTCTATGCTAGTATAATAAAAAAGCAAAATAAAGGCTGAAACCTTTTATGAAGTAAATTGTTGAATACGAGCCGAGAAATAACTTTACATTCCTTATATTATTGTGTTATCTGTAAAGAATAATTTATTTATTTTCCTTTTGAACAGAGCACAGAGTATCGGAATAAAGGCGGACTTAATGCTAAAACCATTCTCTGCCAGACAATAATAAGATTCAATTTTTTACATAACTTTTATTTTATCAATAACGTTAACATTGTGAACAAAATGTAAGCCTTTATGCTCATTACCTTACATTGAAAATAACTGAAGATTTAAGTGAGAAAAAAGGAGTATTGAAACTTGTGTTGGGTTTATTTTATCGCAAGGTTCGAAAAAGCATATTTATTTTCATTAAAAAATTTCAATTTCACCAATATTAGAACTAAAACCACACTGAAGTCTGAAATGACATTCCCCACATGAGTAGACTGATTAAAGGATCACACAGCCTTGTATTTCTTTGAAAAAAAAAAACTCATTTTCTTTTCATAACAGATGAGCAGGGATGAAACAAAAGAGTTGATTTTATCCCTTTGTTTTCCATCACGTATCATTACATTCAGTCTATATACTATATTTTTATATATTATTATTTATATATTATTAAAAATCTATATTATATTATTATATATTTTATACTTTATCAATAACGTCAGTAACTACTCTTCTACTCTAAACTACTCTACGTATGTTTATGCTTAAACTAAGACATCCGAAAGCTTGACGTTTTATTGGTTTAGTAGAGCTCAGACTGTTTGCCCAGGGAGGTACCAGTCACTCATAACCCGTGGACGTTAATGAAAAGGTTAATCTTAGACCTCATGAGTAGAACCATAACTTCGTACGAGTTCTATTCTATTTGAGGTTGTACGTCTACGTCCATGAGTTGCAGTGACCACTTAACATCAGATTGCACGCTCTTTTAACAAACAAATTAATTAAATAACTGATACACTGACTCTGAACCAGAAGTTTAACATTAAAAAAAGAAACGTTTCATAATTCATGGCATCTCAAAGATGATCATAAGAACAATAGGTACTTAGCAAGGAAGAGTGGTTCAAGTTCTAAGGAAAGTAACAGTTCTTTCAAGCTTTATAAAACATAAAGGAACGGAATTTCATTATTTTAGACGCAACTGTAAAAATACTTTTGTGAAACGATGATTGCTAAGAATAGGATTATTTATATTAAAAGTTTATTGCTTGCTAATGATGTAGGTACCTACCTAAATCGTCTAAGATTAATTTGAACTGTAAAAGCAATGCGAGCAAAGCAAAGGGAATGTATATATTGCCTTAAGTTTATTTTGAAGGAGGAGAAGGAGATTTTAAAGGAGTGCCGAGAGTTTTTTTCCGCCGGCTTTTTTCTCCCGGCCTACCTTAGCCAATAGGGCTCCTAGGTAGGTACAATGTTTACCGCCATTTTTTTATTCATGATGCTAATTCAGTGAAGATATAGAACTATAAACTATTTAAAACTATGCACGATGTAAAAATTCTATTAATAAATAAATTATTCGATACATTTTATTGGTTTTCGGCTTGTTTCCAGTTATGTTCACAACAAATGGGCCACGATCACGCATAGCCGTTAATATTTTATTCTTGTGTTTCCCATCACGTATCATTACGCCTCATACTCTACATAGTGCTGACTAATGAGGCGGCTTCCGTTGAAAACGAATGTATCGCAGCATATTTCGTGGCTCATTATGCAGGAACGTTGAACGTTAAACAATATTACACGAAGCAATGCATTGACGGGTTATGGTTTAAGAATTTATTTCTCAAAAGAATGTCAAAAAACATTCACTTGGAGAGAAATAACAATTTTAAACATAATATATCTAACACTTTCCCTTCACTGCTCTGCTCCTATTGATTGTAGTATGAAAAGTATACCTACCAGCTCAGGAGTATGAAAAATAATTGTACCAAGTTTCGTTAAAATCCGTCGAGTAGTTTTTGTTTCTA